>JAACJT020000030.1:83612-117158 GCA_009936485.2 Gymnarchus niloticus
ACACACCTGAGTAATCACAAACACCCGTGAAGCCAAATGTCCCAAACATGACGGTGCCCTGAAATTAGAGGGACTACGTATAAAAAGTGTTGTATGCAAATAACTTTATATTAAAGTCTGGAATGTGGTCTTTAATCACGTCTGAATTGTTTGATTTAAAAATTTAAAGTGTGGAGCAGAGGGGTAAATCAAGGAAAAATGTGTCTTTGTCCCAAACATTATGGAGGGCACTGTAGATTACATGTTCAGTCATGGTCTGTCTCTGAGAGGCTGGGCAAAGAGTACAGCCTCATGAGTGCAGGTTAGTGGTGAATTTGGTAATTCACACATTTCAGAGGGAAAACAGGCATGCCATCATTATTATTTCTGTTGGTCTGAATGTTCGAGATGAAATGCTTTGCTTACATTTCTGCATAGAACTGGAAGTTAATAAATGTACTGTATTTCACATTTCCCACTTACTGTAGAACAGAAAGAAGGAGTACAGTGGAGGGATGATGTCAAATATTTAGAGATCCAAGTAAATGCAATTCTTGACTTTTTGGACCCATTCTGAGCTGCAGTTTCGCAATCATGACAGGGTGCTGAAAAGAAATTTTATTCTACTCTACACTATGTATACTATGTTAGTTTTATTATCTATGACAGTGCACATTTATTTTATTATGTTTTCTTAAAGGAAATGCATTCCAGTGTTAGAATGAGTGAACTATTTCTCTACTCATTGGTAACCATGCTTGCGTAGTTTTGAGAATAATCCACAAATATCATAAAGGTATTAAGGGAAATGTAGCTAAAAGGCTTTGCAATAAACTCTTATTGAGTGAAAACAATAAGCAGAGGTTGCTACTTTTACATCATAACCTTGGCAGCATGTATAAGAAAAAAGCAGAGGGAACCTAAGATTTCAGACTTCAGATTTCAGATTGGACTATTGTAACGCTCTGTTCTCTGCAATTCAGGGTTGTTACACAGACTCCAGCTGTTGCACAATGCTACAGCCAGAGTTCTAACTGGAACTTGGAAGTTTGTTCATATTAGTCCTGTAGTGTTATCTTTACATTGGCTTCCTGTTAAGTACTGTGCTGATTTTAAAGTGCTTTTACTAACCTATGAGGCTTTGCATGGCTTGGCTCCAGAATATCTGTCTGATCTTTAGATTCCATACTACCCCCCCCACCCACCTTTCTGAGGTGGTCCATGCTGAGGTCTGGACTCACGAGATCCCGCTATTTCAATTCAATTCAATTCAATTTTATTTGTCTTCTGGCCTACTGTCCCCTCCCTCCCTGTCACCTGTCCACCCTGACTGATTTGCCATCATCTGAGCCAAGGAACCTGCTATTCAACCAGATCACATGACTGCCTTCTCCTACACTGTTGTCCATCTGATTGTTCTACCTTGGTGTTCACATTGTATTTTAGTAATGCTATGAGCCATGGTGCAATAACCAGTCATCACAAAGCATTCAATACAAGAAGTGTTTACTGGCTTGTACTCCGATGTCAACAACAGAATACTGTACATACATGGTAACATGAAATAGTGCGTATGTAAACACACAATACCTACAACACTTTTACAACACATGACAATATGGCACAACAATGCACAATGCTATTTACAAATTACAACACATTTAAACATGTAGAACAATTACATACAACAACCTGAGTGGATGCTGGGGTGCACCCCCGACTCATGCCGCCACAGTATTAATAAACTTAATGAATTTGTCCTGCCCAGTGCTGGGTGGAGGTTGTTGTGCCTCGAGGATGGGCTTCCTCCTTCAGTCTGGTTCCCCCCAAGGTTTCTTCCTCCTGAGGGAGTTTTTCCTTGCCACTTTTGGCTTACTCTCTTGGGACCTTGGGCTAAGGATTATGTGACACACTTTCTGACAATGCATTTTATTAAAGGTGCTATATAAATAAAATTAAATTGAATTGAACTGAAAATTCCATGAACTTGAGAGAGAAGTTTGACATCCTTTTGTAGACTGGAAAAAAGATAGGAAAAAAGTAAATACTTACTTATTGGTAATTGTGAATGCACTAACCTATTATCTGAAGACATATACTGTTTTTACAGCTGTTTCTATTCCTGTTTTCTCTGCCCCCAGTGCAGATCACTTTTCACTCATATAAAACATGTAGTCCCTTCTATTAGTGATGATTTTAAACATTGTGATAAAGAGTTGCGCATAGAAGAACTTAGCTCTGTGGTCTCCAGAATAGCATTAGACAGATTTCCAGGCACTGCTGATCTGACTACCAGTTTTTCTAAATGTGTCCATTACACCTAGTGCTTAAAGAAGCACTTGACACATTTCCATTTCTTTGTACCATGATTATGAAGGAAGGAATAATCACATTTATTGCCAAACCAAATAAAAACCCAAGAATAATTGAATGTCTTAGAGCAACTACCTTGCTAAACCCCTACTGCAAATTGTTAACCTTAATTTATGGGAATTGGTGGAAAGTAGATTGTGAATCTCAGTCATGATTCATGAAGAGGTGCTCTATCAATTCGTCCATTTTCCAAGCCACTTAAATATTCTTCATAGTTAGTCTATCTCAGGGAGAGTTAGGGCACAGTCACACACACTATGGAAAATTTAGTCATGCCAATTAGCATGTAACACATCTAACGCATATCATAATACATTTTTTATGGAAAAAATTGATCAGGTTCCCAAAGTACTTCATGTAATTCAGCCATCTTCCAAAAGGTCTGGGTTATCATTAAACTTAGGTGAGTGTGAAATGCTATCTATTCATGACTGTGCCTTATCAAATGCTCATGGTATCCTGATCAAATCCACTGTGAAAAATTTGCACATACACATAACTAAAGATAACAGTAACTTGGAAAACTTAAATTTTTGCAAAAAATATCAGAATGTAGACACCAACTTAATCTTTGGCTTCAAAGAGATCTATTTTAGGACATATTTTCTTAAATAGCTTAAAGTATAGCACGTGATGGCTGTTTTTGCCAAAAGCTATTTGAAATGTTGACTCATTAGACCACAAAACATTATTCCACTATGCTATTTTCCCTCACAGATGAGAACTACTTGGCAGCAAGTATATGGAAGTGTTCCTGAGCCCATGTCATGATATCCATTACACACACACTACAGTTTTTTAGCCCATGACATACGATCACGAGCACTCAGAAGTCATCACCAGCCTTGCCCTTTTCTGGAGATTCCTTAAACACTATAATACAGCTGCTTTACCGGTTTCAAATCACCTTGTTGTATTATTATTATTCATAAACTTCCCCAGTCTCAACTTTTATGGAGCATATTGCAGGCATCAATTTTAGAATAAACATGCATCTTCAAAAACAATTACGTAAATTATGAAATACTTTGTCTTTATACTAGACAAAGTAAACACACAAATCACCCAATTTTGTTTTTATTGGCATTTTCCATACTGTCCCAATTTTTTTTATAATTGGGGTTGTGCACACATCGTTCTCATGGAAATGCGTTAATTACTCGCAGAGGTGGGAGTAAATTATGTTATAAGCGAGTCAAGTCAGTGTACATAATTTGGACGTGGTTGGACTTGAGAACCCAACATGGAGAAAAGCCACAAAAGAGCTACAAATGACTATTTTACTGTGAAACTACATTTGTATATATACACTGCCGGCCAAAAAAAAGTCACTGTTTCACTTTAATTAAGCAAATACTGTACTTAAGAGCCACCGGTCTGGTCTAGGCTCAGCAAAGTTATTCAGCAATAAAACGAAATCAGCTGAGTACCTGAATCTACTGAATGACCAGGTTATCCCATCAATGGATTTTGTCTTCCCTGACAGCACGGGTGTATTCCAGGACAAAAATGCCAAGATTCTTCAGGCTCAAATTGTGAAAGAGCGGTTCAGGGAGCATGAAGAATGATTTTCACACATGAACTGGCCACCACAGAGTCCTGACCTTAACCCCACTGAATGTCTTTGGGATGTGGTAGAGAAGACTTTATGGAGTGGTTCAACTCTCCTGTTGTCGAAGCAAAATTCGATGAAAAATGAATGCAAATCTAGGACAAAAAAATGTCGAGACATTGCATAAGCTCATCCAAACAATGCTCCTTAATCAAAGCTAAAGATGGTCAAATGAAAGACTGAAGTGTGCAAATTTTTTTTTTCAGTCAGACAGTGTAGTTTCCATATCAGTGTAAAACTACAAATAGTAAAATGATAAACTAATATGTTGCTTACTATAAAAATAACTCATTTGTAGTTGCATAGGATCGTTGATAACTTTGCTGTTTAGATATTCTTCACATCTTCACGTGGGAAATTTAAAACAAAAGAGAAAAGTTAATGAACAGTCTTGACAATTGAGTAAATGCAAGTGCAAAAACAACATCAATTCCAATTACCGACTTCGCTGTTCACTTTTCTCCCGACAGGAAAACTAAAGACGCGCTCTGCGAACTTCGCTCTGCTCTCAGCACGAAGCAAACCGCTCATCCCGATGGATTATTCATCATTGCTGGGAATTTTAATCATGCTAAAATCACCAAACTTTGGTTTATATACCAGTTTTACCAGTATGTAGACTTTGCAATGTCTGGTAAAAATACGCTGGATTGTGTCTACACGAACATCTGACATACAAAATCATGTCCGCCCCCCCAGAACTCAGATCTTCTGTGTGAAGCCGATGGATTACAGCCAAAATCCAGGCACTACTAACATTATGCGATACTACCTTCAGAACCCGCAACAAAGCAAACCTTAGAACAGCCCTTAGAAATTTGGTGTTGTAGTCATTGCACGTATTTTTTCCCAGCCACAGATTGTGTAAACAGCTGTTCTTGTTCATGAAGTCAACTGTAAATATCTATAAACTAATCTGTAGCCCCAACCCCTCTGCCATATCTCATTACCAGTATATGCAGAGAGATTTTTATCTGGCCATACAGAATAAACAGTGATGATGTAACCTGGAATTACTGTTGTGCGAAGGACTTTTTTTTAATACAGATTGTGCTGAGCACAAAATCAGAAGAATAACGGCATTGAAAGAATAAAGAGATTTGGATCACCAAGTCTAATTTGAGTCAAGCAAATAAAGAAAGTTTAGTGACTGAAGTCCAACTGAAGTTAAGTCATCTGACTTGAGTCACCCACCTCTGATTTTTAGTAGTTTGTAGGTCAGCACGAGTTAGCACAGCTGTAATCATACATAAACACAAAATAAAAATGAGTTCATGAAAGTCTGAGCTTTGCCACATTTTTATCAAGTTTGGCTGCAAAAACAAGAAAAAAAAAAAAAAATCCACACACACACACACAAATAACCCTAATATAAAAATGGTTTGACAGAGGAATAATGTCTTATATTTTTTTTTTTTTTTTGTACAAGGCAACCAAACGGCAGTCTCTCTTCCAGCACAAGTGCACTGTCACTACAAGACACTTTTTAATCAATAGCTTTAATCCTGCTCCAAAATTACATCTTCCAGAAGCTGGGGTTCTGGGCCATCCGTCTCTCAAAGTTTTCATACCTAGAACACATGGTAAGAAGTATATTCTGAGAACTCTGATCAGAACAATTCAAGAAACTATAAGTTCGATAACAGACACGCAGGCTCTCACTAACAGTCTTATTTCATACGCTCCACAGTTTGTATCACACACAGTCAGTATCAATCACATTTGCAACATTTATTTCACAAATTTGACTTCCCAAATATTTTGTTGAATATATTCCAAAATAGCTCCCAAATCCTTCGAGAGAAATCAATATAACACCTCACGGAAGGCATTTCATATAAATGAACAGTTCCTACCATCGCTGAAGGGAGCTGGCAGGGATGAATATCTCTGAAGGGTTGGGAGCCATCTGAGCCTGAGACACAGCAAAGGAAGAGGAGAAGTTATACAGGCTCTCCAGCATCTTCTGCGTGAACTGAGGGGGAGAAGAAAAAGTTGGAGAGATCTAGTCATTAACTGTCCCTTGAGCTTAGTCTGAGACGCCATACGAAATGCTAGTTACAATAACTTAGCAAGATGAAACTTTTGAGGGAAATATACTTAATGTGTATGCATTTTTGACGGGGGGGGAGCATCTACACCTGTGTAAAGGAATCCACAGTAGAAACGCTGGCACAGGATACAGGAGTCTGTTGAGCCAACTGGTCGAGGGCTTCAATTGACACACCCACTTGAGCCACTGAGGCCATTTGTGGTGCAGACAACATTCCAAAGGGATGTTCCCCACTGACACCTGAGCACCATGAGACACGTGGAGAAACTGTCAATCACAGCGTAATACAAGAAGAGCTCTGACTTCTCACATAATATACTCACCGGCCTTCAAGCCTGAGATCTTGAAGATGGCACTGGGCTTGTCGTTGGTGATGAAGCCAAGCAACTGCCACACTGGGCCAGTGCTGGGGTCTGGGAAGGAGAAGTAGACTGCACCACCTGTGCCCGCAGGGAAGGGAATCGTACCCAGCATGAAGACCACCACATGGTTGACATTCTCACAGTCTGGGAGGTTGAAGACAAACTTGTCACTGGCCACCTGCTGTGGCTCCGTCTGAACCTGAAACAAGCACTAGAATGACTTCTGCTGCAATTCTACATGTGTAACAAAACCACTGGCAATACCTGCTTACTTTGGCTAAGATATTAACAGCATAGCTGCTTAAGCAAATAGGAAGGCAGGTATGAGATACCCACGTTTTAAGTTGTTTTGTCACGTTATCCAAAGCATTGGCAAAGGGAGACAAAATAATTTATAGATTACCACCTAAAAACTAAGCTTTTCATTTTAATTTCAAATTTCAATACATAGTTGCCTGCAGAACTTGGCAAGATTTTACAAACATGTTCCATGAAAATGTATTATCAGATAAATACGAATATAAGTACAGCTTCGCCTGACGTTTAGCCAAACATTCTCTAAATTATGTAACATAAATAAAGCAACAAAACATTTCTTAAATTCACTTATGACAAAAGGAGTGCTGGTTCTAGAGAATCTTGACCATTTCAAATCAGGGAGGGGCAGGGTAGGGCCAGCTCTTCTGCTTGAGGAACACATAAGGGAAGAAAAAAATTAAAAATAACTACACACCCCATGGTCACCTCCAAACAAATGGGTGGCCCTAAGCCAACGGCCCTGTACCTCAGTGATTAACCTATCGGTGAAGCAACCTAAGAATTTCATTCCCTGCTTTAATACTGCAGTTAAGCTTCGAAAATCAGCTTTTTTTTTTTTACTCACCAATCTGCCAGCCACTATACAGCCAAACATTTTACAATAACACGGCAGGATTTTTTTAAACCACCGTAGTGCATCCAAAGGATTAAATATCACAACGCTTCACGCCTGTAATTCTTTCCAGAATGGCATCATAATTCGTGCATATTACCCACATCAGTGCGATGAAACCATACTGGTAACCACAATAAAGAAGCAGTGCTCGGAAAGTTCCAGAGCACTCAAAAGAAAGCAACACTGACACGATGCATCACTAGATGTGACTTTTCTATAACCGCGGAAGAAAATAAAAAGACAATCCCTGATTGGTCGACGCGTGGGCGGATGTTGTTATCGCTCCATCACCTCGGAAGCAAAATAAAGAGCAATCTCTGATTGGTCGACGTGTGGGTGGGTGTTGTTATCGTTCCGAAGGCAGTTGACAGACCTTCTTCGCATCATATTTCTTCGCTGGTAACTTACAAACAACAGAGGGGAAAAGAAAAGTTTTAGAAATAGTATTATACCCATTTTTAATAATTTTTAATCCCCGTGTTCATGTGGGTGTTATGTTTTGTGGCGCTGTACAGAATTAGAGGAAACCCTCGAAGCCTTGCTGTTATTAACACCATAGAGCGTAGCTTTATACAGTATGTTATATTTGTCATTGTAAAATAAAGTTTTAAAAATGATAAAAAGGAGAGTTATGACAAGAAATGGTTTATCGACACCGAGAGGAAGAAAATGGGCGAAAAGTGTTTTTATAAATGGTGTACGAGGCATAAATAACAGGCTTATTGCTGGTTACTTTTGGTCTACACTGGATGTAGCTGACTGGGTTAGTACTGTCAATGATTTAAAGTAATCCAGGGTATATGTTAATGCAAGTCATAACTCAACGCATATAAAATCTCCGTGCATCGTGGGCACACGTTATTAGAATTCATACAATTCATATTTTTATATAACGATGCTGCATTATATTCTCCCTCCCGACATGCTTATTTTGAAGTCTTTTCACGGGCCAGTGATTTTTTTTCCCTCCATTCCACATAGCTCACTTTTTACTGGCTGCCTTCTAAAGAAGCAAAACTTAATCTAATACATGGTATTGCACTGTACATGTGACAGTTTGAGTTTTTAACATCATGGCATCCATGCATAAAAGAACCGCAAACTGATTCTAGTTTTCCTAATTCCTAATTTCCTAATAAAATGGATTATACAGTAACATTCTACAATACTGATGCATCCTCATCATGGATCATCTTCAAATAGAGTGAAATTACAAACTTTCAATTCCAGTTTCCAATGTCTCTCGTATATTCAGTTCAGTTTTTCAATTCAATTTTATTTATGTAGCATCTTCAAGAAAGTGCTTTACGTAGTCCTGGGTCCAAGATCCCCAAAGGCGACAGTGGTAAAGAAAAACTCCATCAGGAAGAAGAAACCAGACCCAAGGTGGAAGCCCATTCTTCTCTGGCTGGCACTGAGCAGGACAAGTTCATTAAGTTCATTAATACAATATAAACAATGAGGTAGAACAATAAGATGGACAACAGCGTATTGGAGGAGGCAGTCATGCGATCAGATTAAAGAGCGGTTTTGAGGACTCAGATGACAAGGTGGAAGTGACAGATGAAGATAAATATTAAATGTTATAAGTATTAATTTAAAGTTACATTAACCATGTTTTTGGTACAGTGAGCTAGTGTTAATGTTGTACTTCCAGCATTTTCCCTTATTTTTAACACTACTGCATCTTTTCTACTGTTATTACTGTTTTAAATGCAAAGAACTGCTCACAGAGACCAAAGGCAAACATTATATATTTTGCCTTACATGTCTCTTCAGTCAGGTCTTTGGGCAATAAAAAGAAAAAATTAAACAATGCTGTATAACCGCAAACCACGGAAATCCTACTGCATTCTACCAAAACCCAATGTGCCTTTGTATGAGATAATAAATAGTATTACTTTTCTTAAAATAATTGATGGTGAAACTGAATTGATGACAGATTTTCGTCTCACAGTTGCGACCCAGGCCATTCTACAGAGCTTTATGTCGCTCATCTGCTGTCCTTGGTCTCTCTTCCAAGTGGGAAAACAAACAAATCAGATCCCATCCAGTGTTTTCCCAATGTAGTCATGTGATTTGCTGTGACACTTGATAACACAGCAAGGACAAACCATTATACTCAATTTTTAAACTAACAGCAGTGAGAAAAAGACCAAGGCGACTCTCTCAAGATACTTTGCGTGTGTGAAACGTCAAGACCGAAAGACCAGTAAGTGGTAGGTTAGTTGTCTGGTTCCTCCCAAGGTTTCTTCCTCCTGAGGGAATTTTTCCTTGCCACTGGCACCTTTAGCTTACTGTCTGGGGACCTTAGGACCGGGACTATGTAAAGCGCTTTGTGACAGTGCTTCTTATTAAAGGTACCATATAAATAAAAATTGAGTATTTTACAAATCACAGCTTGATTGTACTGGTCATATATTGAGCAGTATGATCTATCCTACTGCTTGATATTAGATCTAGATCATCCTATTCATGCACAATGTATAAAAAAATGAAAAAGGACCCGACCAGTAAGTTTTTAAATTTAGCTTTTTTTTATTCATACATTTTTTTTTTTCATGGTAATATGACCCAAACTAAAGGTCATAGCTCTTACTTCTAAATTCTAAGGGACCTCATGGTAAGGAATATAAAATTAATAAATAGGGCAATGCTGTTGAACAAGTAAGCTCACTGATCCAAACTAATGCAAGGTACACAAATTCTTTAATGGAAAGAGGTATTTTTAAAGCCTGTGAATTTATTTCCTGGATTCCTTTCATTGAATTTACCCCCACATTTAAAAACACCCCTATTAGGATACACAACTCATATGTTTATAATTGTGTTTAGTTCAATGGTCTGTTTATGCCCTCATTTGAATAAAACATGTAAACTGTGAATTCTTAGTATGAAAATGTCTAATACTTGAATAAATGCAACAGGTTAATTTTTTTCTTTATTAGCACATAAGAAAAGTCAAAACAGTAGAGAAACAGAGGCCACAAGTTCATGGCCTGAGGCTGGTGGATACTATTAGCATCAGTGAATCCATCCCCATCAGATGAGCTTGCTTTAATCAAAAGAGCAGGTCCTGACACAGACAAGCACTCAGCGTAAGCGGTCCCAGCGCCAGATAGAAGCGTCATCGCACACAGCGATGAGAATGCTGCTGTCGCGGCTGAAGCTGGTTTGGCGAATTGCTGAAGTACATTTGGGAAGGGTCAGGGTGGTACACCTTGTGGGGAGGGATGGAAAAGCTAACATCAAATGGGAACCAGGTGGGTATTGCCAAACATGCACTGGAATTTGTTATTTTGTTAATTGCAGTAACTAATGCAATTGGTTTAAGACTTATGTTAAAGGGAGTTCTTGCATTTAAATTTGTTGTCCTTAGAAACTTGCAAACATTCACAGTCACATGGCTTATACCGAGTACAGTACTGCCAAAGTCCATTCAAACCTTATGCCATTGCTCATTATATATGCAATCGATAGCTTGAAGCTTTTTAGAGCAGACACTCAGTAGATCTGCAATTAGGGGACTACACAAAATGTACAAAATGAGACATATTCCTTTGACTAATAAGCAAACAAACAAGCAAAGAGAAAAAGAGGGCTAGGCCTTACTTGGCTTTATGTGGGTCTTCCACCTCCAAATCCCACACATACAGCTTCCCCACCTGGTTTCCCAGAGCCAGCATCTACAGGAGAACCATCAAAATCTTGTTGCATCTTACAGTATAAAATAATACCTGCATTTCCAATACACATACAAAAAAAATTATATACATATATATCCATGATTTGTCAATACCTTTTGCCAGAAATCCATGGAGAAGCGCATGTACCAGATGTCACACTGACTGTAGTCAAAGCGGCCCAGAATGGTCACATTTGACTCATTGGGTTTGACACGGTCAATATCATCCTCCATCTTCCCAGGCTTCCAGCAAACAATAGCATTTTCACATGACTGGACAGTAGAGAGAGGAACATAAATAAATAGCCATTCAAGCAACAAAGACAGCTGCAAGATGTGAGGACACTAAACAATTACCCACTTCTCCTCAGCAGAGGT
The DNA here is from genome assembly GCA_009936485.2 of Gymnarchus niloticus. Classification (NCBI taxonomy): domain Eukaryota; kingdom Metazoa; phylum Chordata; class Actinopteri; order Osteoglossiformes; family Gymnarchidae; genus Gymnarchus; species Gymnarchus niloticus. The sequence continues at coordinate 94,989 of JAACJT020000030.1, forward strand.
GCACAAGACCAGAAATTTTCACCTGTCAGTCTTCCAACTGCTTATCCTTAACACAGCTATTGTGGGGACCTTGAACTTATCCCTGGGAGCACAGGGCACACCCTGGATGGTATGCTAGTCCATTGCAGGGCACACGCATGCAATCACACCAAGGGCAAACTAGAAACACCAATTAGGCTAACTGCACACCTTTAATACCATTAGACCATCAGTGCAGTGTACCGAGGCAGCAGGGTGAAGACAGCTGATGTCAACAGACTGAACGAGCTGATCACGAAGGCTGATTCAGTTCTGGGAGTGGAACTTGAGACCTGAAACATTTTTCCATCAAACGTACATAGCCCACTGAATTACATCAGGCCACCCATGTTCTGACATTTACATTTTATAAATTTATTTGACTGGGTGAATAACGGTGGTCCCAAGAACCCAGTGATTAATGTTTATTGATTCATTCCTCTTTCAAGAGGATTCATATTTTCATTTTGACAGTAATCCCTGATCAGAGCCCCTTTATTGTTTGACCGTTGCACAATTTCCTTTTTCTTTGCTGTCAAAATTAATTTTAAATTGTTTCTAAATTCTACTGCCCACTTCCATTTTTAAAAAAGCAACTCCCCAAATAAAACCCTGGTCCATTGCAACTTCTATGTTATGCGGGTGGGCTCCCCAAGCCAACCTGGGCTTATTTGGCCTGATTGCTGTGTGTTTTTTATGCTTACACTTGAAGACACGGCAACATAATCAGCGAGTGAAAGATGACTAAACCAGACCAGACACTAGGAATGCCTTTCACTGGCATTGTTCCACATGTTTTCAGTCCTACCTTCGACAGGATCAAGTCTCCAAGCCAACGCACACAGTCCACATAGTTCCGGTGTATGTCACGCGTGGAGAAGTCGGGAAAATGGATCTTCTGGGAGACAAAGGGTCTAAGGGCATAAAAGTTCAACATGGCACAGGCAAACTAACAATTACCCTCATCCACCTGTAGTGGCAAGTCAATGCTAGGGCATGACATCTCAACAAGCTAAGAGAGGTCACTCTACTTGTTTAATAATTTGCCCACCACAAAAAAAAAAAATTTTTAAAGGATTTTGATACATTAAGGGATAAGAATGCCATGAGTGAACACATTTTTTAATTTCTCTGACCCAAAAGTCTGTTTTGCATGGGTCCAGACTCACCTGTTGGTCTTACTGGGATTGTACTCATAGGAGCCCCGAATGGCTTTCTGCATTCTTTCTGAGTTGATCCGCCACAGCTTCAGAGAATGGTCCATGCCACATGACATAATTTTCTCCCCAAGCAGGTCAAAGTCCTAAAATTAAATACGGCAATTACTTCTTTATCCCAATTAGAAGAAAATCAGATCATGTTACCCTGAAGAGAGTGGGAGACACCTTTCTCCAAGCCCAAGATTTGCATTCACAAATTGTAACCCATGACACACCTCATCTTAATTCTTTACTCACTGCACTCAGCACTTCGTCCCGATGACCTTCCACACCCCCAAATATAGCCACCAGTGTGTCTGTCTGGATGTTCCACAGCCGCAGGGCATGATCTGTTGACACAAATCCAGTGGACACCACTTGCTGCTTAAAGTTTTTCATTCTAGCCTTTATTGAAAACAAAATCCTTCGATTTCTAGTTTTTTTTTTTTGGTTTGGTGGTAACGACCGATTTTTAAATTTTTCTTTTACCTTTGCTGACAGACAGGAGGAGGTTAGGATCCCTGGGATGAAACTTCAGCTCATTTATTGCATTTCCATGTCCCACATAATGCTGACGTGGCAGACATAACGAGGACAGCGCTGACATTAGCTTAAGTATCTTAATAGCGATTAAACTGCTCTGAGTACAGTGAAGGTAGTGAAATGACACCTGATTCACGGGGCTAAGCTGGTGTAGACACACACCTTGATGCACTGCATGGTAATGTGGTTGATGATTCGGATGATGCCTCGTGATCCAGCCACAGCAAGCAATGGGTGGCTGGTGCTGGTGTCAAAGGTCCACGCGCAGGTATAGAAGTTTTCATCTGCCTGATTGGAACTGGTGTTAAAGAGAACCACCTTGTCTCTAGCGCACATCAGGATAACAATGTAAACGGCAAAACAAAAAGAACGTACAAAAAAAAAAAAAAAAAAAAAACGTACCAGCACCAACAAAACAGAAACCAGAACCGACAGGAAACATTGGAGTGACATCAAAACCCAAAATACACAAGAGGAGGATACATCTGCGTCCACATATGACTGCAGGAGTCGTACCTCACCTTGAGAGTGACATTCATACAGGGTCACCTGGAGAAAAGGGCAGCACAGAATAGGTTGAAAAAGCTTGCATTTGTGTAACTGAGAATATACTGTAAATACATTGAAGCCCTCCTTACCCGATTACTTCCCACAGTGGCAAATACCAGCGGATCACCCTCTTTGCTGTGCCAGTTAAACTGCACTCCAAACAAAGGCTGGCCATGATCCTCCTGATCATGACAGAACAAGGGCTAATTACCACCTGACTATACCCATGTCAACATTCCACCATGCACACTCAGATCAGCATCTCCAGATCATTATACCAATAGTCAGATATCTCCGAGCTCACCCTAAGGCTGTTCACACATTTGAAGGAATATTTGCATTTCTTGGACTTCCACTTGCCCTTGCCCCAACTTTTCCTGCCTGGGGCATTGGGTGTGTTTGTGGGGGTGTCTGGTCGCTCCATGTTGGTCCCACTCTCGATGCTGACGGCGTCATCCTTGGAAGAAGCGATGGGGCTGTGTCAGGGTTATCAAAATTTTGCTAAATCCTTAGAGACTAAAAAGTGAACCTTTCATGTTTGCAAGGCATGTTTCTACCTCACCTGCAGTGTACTATACACTTTGTTATCTTTCCTCTTTGGCAGTGTATTGTGCTGGATTAATTTAATTTTGTAAAGTCGCTTGGCATCAACCCCCTGCCCCTCCACTACCACTTTATTTTTTATTGTTCCACATTACCCGAGTTCACCCTACTATTAGGCCTATTACTAGTGTCCAACCCAGCAAACAGGGAACGTTACAGGTACGTTACAGGAACGTTAACAACGTAACGAGAATGTTATTGGACGTTGTAGGCATGTTCCCCGTTTGCTGGGAAAATTATGGTGCCTAAAATCAGAACTTGCTAGTTAAAAGTGAATTCTCGTTTCCTATGAAACCATGTAATTATATAAGCTACGTTCTTCTCCATGAATGATATTTAACCTAAACAAGTCAAAGCGATTTCTGACATGCTGCAAACCAGAAATCATTACAAGGGACAGTTAACCAACTAGCTGGCTACTAGTTCTTACATCACGTCATTCGTTTGGTAAGCGTTTTCGTACTTTTATAAGTCAAGACAAGCGGAACAATGGTGAGCTCGCTGGATGCTAAGCTCATCGATGTGTTGACGAGGTGCATCGTTACTGCAAGCATTTTCAAAATTATTTACAGAATCTTTACCGAGAAACTGGCCAGTCTTCACTTTAGACTATAATATCAAATGAGACAATCTAGATATTAAAAAAAACTAAGCAATACGTGGAAGATTAAATCAATATATGATATAAAGTGGGCCTCTTAATACAGAATAATGCACCTACAGCTAACCGCTAGCTAGTTAGCTATCAAATAATTGAATTATTTAAACAATGAAACGAAGCAAGAAGGTCCATGTTGACTAGTCATTTAATAACTTACTCTTCGTGCCATTCGGTGCTTACTTACATTCTCATCCCCCGAAAGATCGGGATTACTGTTCTCATCGCTGCTGAGTTTCTGCTTTTTCGCCGGCATGTCGTTTCCCGCCTCAACTTGGTTCTCAGACATGTTCCCCTTCATCTCCACTTCCTGCCTTTACCGGCGTGCTCAACAGCTACCGTAAAGCAGTTCATTTCCTCGGCTTGGCGGGTGTCAATACACGTGTGTCACTACTAAATTTGTCAACTGTCACTACAAAAAATGTACCACCGACACCCGGTACTGCGCATGCGGACACTGCATTACCTTTGACAATGTCTGCGAGTGCCACTACCGAATTTGTCCCCCGGTTACGAGTATGCTCACACATGCGGACTTCATCTTTTGCACGGCTAGCGAGCAGTTAAGATTTTTATTTATTACTAATCACAACGTACAACAAACAAAGAATAATAACAATACAACTTTCCATCATCATTTTCTTTTGGCTGCTCCCATCAGGGGTCGCCACAGCGGATCAACCGTCTCCATCTCCTCCTGTCCTCCGCATCCCGCTCTGTCACTCCAACCACCTGCATGTCCTCTCTCACCACATTCGTAAACCTCCTCTTTGACCTTTCTCTTTTCCTCTTGCCTGGCAGCTCCATCCTCAACATCCTTCTCCCACTATACCCATATATCTCTTCTGCACATGTCCAAACCAACACAATCTCACCTCTCTGGCTTTGTCTCCAAACTGTCCAACCTGAGCTGACCATCTAATATAGTCATTCCTAATCCTGTCCATCCTCGTCACACCCAATGCAAATCTTTAAATCTTTAACTCTGCCACCTCTAGCTCTGCCTCCTGTCTTTTCATCAGTGCCACCGTCTCCAGCCCATATAACATAGCTGGCCTCACTCCCATCTTGTAAACCTTCCCTTTCACTCTTACTGGTACGTGTCTGTCACAAATCACTCCTGACAGTCTTCTCCACCCTGCCTGCACTCTCTTCTTCACCTCTTTTCCACACTCCCCGTTACTCTGAACTGTTGACCCCAAGTATTTAAACTCATCCACCTTCATCAACTCTACTCCCTGCATCCTCACCATTCCACTGTCCTCCCTCTCATTCACACACATGTATTGTGTATCTGTTGTCTCTGTGTTTCATTGCAAGATGTATATCTGCTACTAACCCAAGCAAATCGTCTTCTAAGGAATTCACCTTAGGAACAGATCCCTGAAAAGGTCTTGAAGTGAATCTCCTTGACTTTTGGTCAAGGGTATTTAAGATAACATGATAATATTTTAGGAAGATATGGAGTTTGAGTCATTACAAAAAACATTGTTATTGATTGTGAAATTGCCGTAATAGTATCAGTGTACTGTTTACAGTCAACTACAGAATTGTATTTCTTATTGTCAGATACCTACAATTCGATAAAGGAAGAATGTAGGGAGTAAAATCATGTTTATAAATACACTTCCAATATAACAAAACTTGTTGATGAAAATATGGCAGTTTAATTGATTTTTTCATAGTCAGGAGGGTTACATCAGGAAGGGCATCTGGTGTAAAATTTTTTGCCAAATCTAATATGCGGACAACAAAACAGATTTCCATAATGGATCGGTCAAGGCCTGGGTTGAAAACACTGAAAAACAATCCAAAGTCTAATATTGTTTTTCTTTCCACATTAGCATCAACACTCCGAATAAAAGTACCTTTGTCTGTGAAGAGGATGAAATACTGGCAGGGGTTAATTGTAATACATGATGCAATATTTGTTGGTGGTGTGCAGCTCTAGGGGTTTAGGCGTTTGTGGGCAGCGTGTTGTTCTGGGGGGGTTAGGCATCTCTGGATGGTGTGCAGCATCTTGCTCTGGTGGAGGTTAGGCATCCACCAGGTGCATGCAGCTCTGGGGGTTAGGTATCATGCCTGTGACTGAAAGAGCATCAGTTTGAATCCCACGCCTAGCAAAGTGCCCATATGCTGCCCCAAGAGCCAGATTCAAACTGATGCTCTGTGGTGACTGGTAAATGACCGACCCATTGCTCTGATCCCAAATTTTGCTCTTACCTGTGTATGCTTCATGGAGAGCAAGATGGTAAGTATGTAAAGCACATCCCAATGTACCTGTTCTTGTACAAATGGCAAAGTATCATTTCACTTTAATGAATTTAACATCAGCACAAAACCAGACGTTTTATTCCAGAAAGTGCAGTTAGCATCAAACCCAGGAATGTTAACTCAATGTTCATGAAAACCAAGAATTTTCCATTCCAGAAACTGAGACAAGAGAAAATCTACGTCAGGTACCATGTCAACTTACTCTGTGACACTAACCTTGATGTAAACCAAAGTTAACTGTCAGAACACCAGCAGAGCAGCAGTTACTGATAAGTTGGAGAACATTGCTTTCCCTTTCCTTGAGAATCCAGCCAATATGTTTACTACTGTTGTTTATAACAAACCACTAATTACTGCTTGGTTATACCAATAGATTTGTCTAGTGACAAAACTCAGTTTTATCATCATTAGGACAATCTGGTAACTTTAAATTTAACATTAAACATTGTCACTGTAAAGAATGCTATAATGATACAAAGTTTCAATCCAACTTCCAACTACTTAACCTTTTAAATGTCTAGAATTCACTAATAGGACTAATACAGAATTATATTGTGAAAGAAGAAGCTGCATTTCTACTTAACACGACCAGATAGGCTACCAAAAAAACTGCTTGGTATGATTTCTGAAAATTTTTTTTTGATGAGTTAACTAAAAAATGTCACACATAGACTTGATACCTTCCTTGACAGATTGCACCAAACTTGAAATTCACTGAAGCAGCATCCGGGACAGCCAACAAATAGGACAGCTTTAAATTCCCTGGTATAACATCACCAACAAACTTGACTGCATCAGACCTCAGTAGTGAAAAAAGGACCATCAATGCATTTACTTCTTCATATCACTGAGGTTGGTCTGAAGGCCACCTGCAATGCTAATTTTTACAGATGCATTAATGGAGTGTAAGCCCTCCCTGCTGCAAAACACCTTAATATTGCAGTCATTCAGCACAGGACCACAGAATACTAAAGGAAGATGACTGCTCAGAGTACTATTGGCACACACCTCAGAACAGTCCAAGACACCATGGGTCACCTTGCACTTTTTCCAATTCTGCCAGCTGAAAGATACTATTTGACAATAAGCACAAGACTCAACAATTCTTACATGCAATTAGATTGTCCAGCAAATTCTAACTGCACACCACATACATGCCTCAGTTGCTGCTGTCACTTTATTCCAAATTCTGCTTCTAATTCAATTAATCTGTTATACATATATAAGCTAAGTACATCTGTCTATGTTAGTGCTAATTTGTTATGGTTAGCTGTATAGTTTTTGCCTCTTTTGATTTCGTACATGTAAGAAATTCATTGTACTATTTACACAATTTGAAAAAGATACCTCAGACCAATCCCAGTAGAAATACAACAGTCATGAGCAACAAATGAAACCATTTCTATTATAAATTTTATTGAAAGTCATTCTCCAAGACAAGTTTAGTGTTTTCCTCCAACACGAGGGGCACTCGCTTTCATGGGCTTGGCAATCTTTTGCTTGGGTACATTCTTGGCAGGGACCTGCAAGAGTCATCATTATAAGGACCATCAGAACAGAATGCATTTTAATTGCTTACCTGGAAATAATCCAAAGTGATGTATACCTCTGAACCACCTAATTCTTACAGTTTATTGGTATTGCATCCTAGCAGAGATACTCATTAGTCAAAATTAACTACATTTGCCAAATTTGTGAAGACATTAATAGGGCAGCTCACTCATGGCTGGTCATATACTTAAAAATTCAATTCAATTTTATTTATATAGCGCCTTTAACAAGAAGCACTGTCACAAAGCGCTTTACATAGTCCCGGTCCTAAGGTCCCCAGAGAGTAAGCTTAAGGCAAAAGCGACAAGGAAAAACTCCCTCAGGAGGAAGAAACCTTAGGAGGAACCAGACCGGGTAGAACAAACTCATTAATACAAAATAAGATTAAAATTAGCCGATGCACCACCGAACACATCATCTAACGATTACATACAAAAAAAGACAATGTTCATCCCAAAAACACAAGGGGGCGAACAATGATTCTGCCTGATTTAGGACCTTTCACTGTGTTTTGTGCTGATTTCTTGCAACAAATTGCTGCTCATTTGTATGTGTTTAAAGTCTTACACAACCAGTTAAACAGATGTGGATATCCACGAAGAAGCTAGGCTAGTTTTCTGTAGTGTTCATTAATTTTGGTTCGAAAACTATGATCGGGCCACTGAACTATGCAACGTGTTGACCAATTACACCAACAAGATGGATGGATGATGGATGACCTCACCTTTGCAGCTAGTGCAGAGTGCTTTTTGGAGGCCTGCTTTGCCTTCTTGGCTTCCTTTGCAGCTCTAATCACACAAAGCGCCAGTTATATATGGGAATGTACATCCAAGGATACACAAAACAAAAATGCCTTTTACACAAAAACAAACAAGGTCACTTCTGTTTTAAACTGGGCAAATCCTGTTGTAGGAAAACAGCACACCAACCACAAAAACTCACCATTCAAAATTTATTACCTGACCCACCAACACACATTACACCGACACATTACACAGCAGTACAAAGTACTCTTATTATCAACACCAGTCCAATATAAAGAATAAATCCCAAGGACTGACTATCCCTGACAGCAGTGCACTAAAGCATGGCAGTAGCAATGTTACCTGATAGCTTGCTCCCGCTGGGCCTTTCGCACCTCAGGCTTCTGGTTCCGCTTGGCCAATATTTCAGCCAGGGAAGCGCCGGTGATGGCTCTCTGACATTTCACAGCACGTCGGGTACGCTTTTTTGTCACCTCTTCCTGTCAGGACAGCAACACAACTCAGTGCAGTTTAAGTAACGGCAGCTCATAACTCACTGAATCAAACCGCTATGCACTAGCATCTGTGCATTTAACTTTTACAGGAGACAAATATGTAGTGATCAATCAACAACATACATCCGACATAAACTAAAAGCTCCCTTTGGACAGACCGTTGAACAGTCATGCGGTATTGTCAAGCCGATAGAAGTTAAAATAATACATAGCAGGAAACTCACCGACTGGCCCTTCTTGTGTTTGCGCCTGTAGAGTACAGTCCAATTGATCTGCCTGGGATTCCTCTTGGCCAGGAAAGCTGATTCACACTTGGCATCAAGGAACTGGAAGACCTGCATCAAGAGGATGTATGGTTTGGATCCACAGGAAGCATCCTTTCCTCATCTCTAAAGGTTTGACCGACTAAAACCTGTGAACCATCAATAATAACTAGAACTCAGCTGCTCTAAGCAAACTGTCATTATGTCAATTATAACACCTACAGTCCTGCACAAATTCTTTCTGGCAAAAGGAACATTATGACACTACACCACCGCTCATTCCACATTAGTTACCCAAGTATCACCATTACATCCCTGCCATAAAAACACGTAGAGCTGATCAGGTCAGCATTGTCTATGTCGTGATTAGCAACATGAAAATGAACAAGTGAAGTTCTCTGTTGTTGCTTTACTCCTATAATGAATCGTGCGTTACCTTTCCGTCGACTCTGGCATATCGCCGGCCGTGCCCGGGATAGATTTTATACCCACTGAAACTGCAAAGTTCTACCCTGCAGCAGAAAAATAAAACACGATTATTTGTTTACCATATACCAATAAGTAGTATAGATACCAGAAGTATATTTATTTAACAGAAAACTCAAGATTGTTCCCAACATCGCTTACTTCATTGCGGACGTACCGACGAGAAAAGGAGGAGAGGATTCTGGGTAGTAAATATGAAGCCTAAATGAACTAATGATTTTTAAAAATTTTCCATAAATTTCGGATTCGTTTGACTTAAGAGTATTATGATACATTTTTCACAATAGTACAATGTTTTAAAATCATTTTAATGCAATCGTTATTTCAGCAATTAGCGCAATGACCCCGTTGCCTGCCTCTAATACAAGAGATGATGACCAAATCGATCATTATTAAGGCGAATAATATAAAAAGACGGCACAAAGGAAAGATACATGTTTAACTTTTGCTAGAGGAAAAAGGACAATTGACATTCCACCCATGTTATGAGGGGAAAAAGAAATCCAAACGTTTAATTCAACTGATTGCGGCATCCACGTTAGTAGTTTAAAAATGGACTACAACTCCCGACACACCATAAGACCGACGGAAACCGACAGCGCGAGCCTTGGTCGCGTAGGCTGCGTCGTCTGTTGTGTTCCTCCCCCATAACGATTGTTCAGAGAAATATCTGTTGAAGTTTGTTGTGTATGGCATTGAAGAAAAAAAAAAGAATTAAAGAGCGAATGTTTATGTACATGTTGGGAGCAGATTAACTGATTTTGACATTTCACGTTTCGAATGGCAGAATGAAGAGCGTGGTTTGCGCCGTTATGTCGTTGAACCCTAGTCAGTAACATTGTTAGACCGAAGCAAGTATACATTTAGAGAGAATCATCAATAGAATTTGTATAAACATGGGAGTGTCAAGTCTAACTCTAGACAACAGTGGTGAGTAGTTAACCGTGATTTCGAACACGGCGACTGTGACAGCGCGCGGCAGTTTGGCGTACTGACGCGTCGGTGACCGTCACACTAAAGGTGTGGCGGAGAACGTCCTGTATAGTTCTCGTAAATATCATTAGGAAATCCATCTTTAAAAATTTTGCAAGAATGTCGGTTAGTATTGTGCAGTTAAGAGGGCGTTATGCGATAAGAGTAAACTTTATTTATCTAAGGTAGAGTTTTTTTTTTTTAATTTTTTTTACAAACAGCACGGTAGAGTGCAAGCCAACATGTACTTCAAGACTAAACACGTGCAGATAGGTAGACATACTACAAATAGATTATTAGAAAATGAATATTAATGACATTAAAGATGAATAAATTAACCGGTAGGTACAGTATGTACATTGGGTATATTCTTTACAATTGAATGTCGCATAGAAACAAATTTATTTTGAGATGGAAATTTCCCCAATGTGTTATACAGTCATTGTCAGAACTGTATGTTGTGCAGAGAAACCTGTTTAAACTTTTAAATTAGATTAAATCAACATGGAATATTTGCACCACATCATTGTCAGTTGACTCAGGTTGTTTTCCAACGTGTTTGTTTCCTGTTTAATGATAATAATCATTTGCTCATAGTTTATGTTTCATGGTGAACATTATTTGTCATTTTGTGTGCTCTCTTTAGGCCCCACTTTGGACATCTCAGGTCAGGGTCTGCAGAAGTTGGAGCCAGATTTCGTATGTCAGGACGACACCCGCACACTCATCCTGGACCACAATCACATTATCAAGCTGGAGCACCTGGAGAAGAGTCAAAGGCTTCAGCAGGTATTGCTTATCCATGCGGTATGAGGGGATACAGACCATGGAATAGACTAGAGGAACATTCCTCTATAGCTTTTTGTTGTGATTCTGCTTTCATCCTTTAACTGTGAAATTTTATCCATTGTTATATGGCAGCTGTCCGTGGCCAGTAACCGCCTCGTCCGTATGATGGGTGTGTCCTGCCTGACAGAACTTAGGGTGCTAAATCTGCCCAACAACAGCATTGGCTATATTGAAGGGCTGAAGGATTTGTTGCACTTGGAGTGGCTCAACCTGGCTGGGAACAACATCAAGGTAATCGTAGTCAGTTATGCGGTATGATTAAGTGATGCACCAGAAGTCTATTTAGCTGTTTGCATTAGACCACGCACCGTGATCTCTGTAAATGATTCATAATTCACATGTATGACAATGATCTCTTAGGTCATGGATCAGCTGGGCAGCTGTTCCGCTCTTCAGCACCTGGACCTATCTGACAACAACATCTCTCAGATTGGTGACCTTTCCAAGCTCTCCATTTTGAAGGTCAGTGGATTGTGCACATTATTGAAAGAAACTCAGGGTTTGGGCATGATGTGATTTTAATTGACATATCACATGTACCATAGACGTTCCTGCTACATGGGAACATCATCACCACTCTGCGTACCGTTCCTGCCCACTTGCCCCCCAGCCTCAGAATTCTCTCGCTTGCTGAAAACGAGATCAGAGATCTTAACGAGGTAAAATGCAGACATGCACACATGTTGGCTGAGTCATGTTATCTCCCTCTCTTAATCACTTTGTACACTTTGGTCCCTTTAAGGTATCCTACTTGGCAGCCCTTCCAGAGCTAGAACAGTTGTCAGTCATGAGTAACCCCTGTGTGATGTCCACGCCCTCATTGCCTGGGTTTGACTACAGGCCATACATCATCAGCTGGTGTTTGAGTCTGAAGATTCTGGATGGATACATTGTGTCGCAGAAAGAGGGGTAAATGTCTGTAAATAGCTGCCCTGTTCCATACACTTGTAACCCACTAACCAATACAGTCTTATAAATTTGTGCTCTTCGCTTTATTATAGACTGAAGGCAGAGTGGCTCTACAGTCAGGGTAAAGGTCGCTTATTCCGGCCTGGACAGCATGTGCAGCTGGTACAGTACCTGGCATCTGTCTGTCCCCTGACCTCTGCCGCCTCTCTCCAGTCTGAAGAGGATGCCAAACTGGAGAAGATTCTTAGCAAACAGAGGTAAGGTACTGCAGTTCACAGAAGGCTATGCTGTATGTAGCTGTGTCAGTGTTGTCTCGTAATGGTGTGTTCTATACCAAGGAAGGCTTCTGAACCTATTCAACCTCAAGGCCCATCTATACATATATATGGCCTCTCCCAAGTGTAGACCTGTGGACCACAAAGAGAGTGCTCACCACCCAAATGATTATGAAACACTGTTTCTTTACCTTAGGCTTCATCAAAGACAGCTGCTTCAGCAAACCCAGAGAGCATCACAGAGTCCACCCCGCCCCACACAACTAGATGTCGAACAACATCACCCCTGCTACTCCCAGCAGTGCGAGCTGAGGGGTAATCCAACCCCACCTGAGGCTTCAGTGCCTATGAAGCAAACGGGTGTGTGTCATACCAGCTCTGCTCAATGCCAAGAGAAAAAACAGTGTACAAAACAGTGATTTGAATACATCCAATACACTACTGTTCAAAAGTTTGGGGTCACAAAGCAAGTTTTTTTTTTTTGTCCATTGCACGTCAAATTGATCAGAAATAGTGTCGATGTTGTAAATGACTATTGTAGCTGGAAACGGTTGTTTTTAAATTGAATATCTACATTGGTGTGCAGAGGGCCATTATCAGCAACCATCAGCCCTGGTTTCCAATGGAATGTTCTCTTTGCTAATGCAAGTTTATCATTTTAAAAGGTTAATTGATAATTAGAAAAACCTTTTGCAATTATGGCAGCAAGGTCTGCATGGCTGTATTAGCTGCAAATGGAGGATATTTTGATGAAAGCATAGTTTGAAGAACACTATTATTTCAATTAAACATCATTATTTCTAACTTTGTCAATGACTATATTTTCTATTAATTTTGCTATATTACATATTCAAACTCATTTCATGTATGTTGTCATAGGAAAACTAGGAAATTTCTAAGTGACGCCAAACTTTTGAAGGTAGTGTATGTAGTAGTTTCTCTGAGTGTGCCACAATGTCTGCTGGTGCTTGTTTTTTGTTTTTTTTTTTCTATATCTACACAAATTCTTCACAAATGTCTTTATCAGTTTTTGTGCGTCTGTTTATACATATGTCCTTTTGTTTAGCTGAGCCAGTTGTGCAAGTAAACACCTGGATGGCAGGTGACCATTCCTACAGCACAGCTTTATCTGGCCCCTCCCCCTCAACCCATGGAGAAATGTTGTACCTTGAGGATGTGCAAACAGATGAGGACAAGCTCAGCTTCAGTCTGCTTCCTTCCGATTCTGCCTTTCTGTATCCACCCAAGACCACAGCTCCCACACCGCCACGTGTCCATGTTGAGGAAGAAGTGGACTTCTTAGCTCCTGAAAGCCCGGAAAGAACAGGGTCAGGAACCAGGCAAGGGTATCCCTTCACAACAAATGACAAGGAGCTGACACAGAGTGCATGCTCAGAATGCACTGTTATGGAAGCGAGTCTGCCCCAAGCAGGGCGACCTGAGGCTGCTGAGGCTGTGCTGAAGATCCAAGCCTGGTGGCGTGGCCACTGGACCCGGCGCCATAATCCACAGGCTAGAGAGGTCCGGTCCGAGATTCGACTGCGCAGAATGCAAGAACACATTGTCTTTCTTTCAGCTGAGCTGGATCGGTGAGGAAAATTTCTTCTCACACTGGACTGCAGCAGAATGGTTTCTCGTATAAAGTTGTGATGTTTCATTTCCTCTGATTTTGCAACACAGTTGCTCTAAAACAATGAAGAAAAAATTAGCAAGAACAATAGTCTATTTGGATCTTTTAACAAGGGTACAGATAAATGCAGACAATCCTCTTCAACAAAAGTTAGATAACCATTTTCCAGTTACGTACTGTGTGAGATTGGGTGTGTAAGTATGCATGTGCTTGCTCTGGGATGGATTAGAATCCCATCCAGAGTGTTCCCCAGCCTTGTGCCCAGTGCTGCCTGTGATTAGTCTCTAAGCCCCTGTGTGACCCTGCTTATATTAAAATCTCCTTAAATTTCATATCGTTGACCACTGCATTGCATTAGGATTAGGGTTAAAAACTGAATGGGGAATACCCACGTTTCATCACTCACAAACAGCTGAGGACTTGGTATAGATTCCAACTACAATAAACATCACAAAATGTGAAAAGAATTTTTATGGAATCACCCAGTCTCTTTTGACAGTGGTTGATTTAATACATTAAGTAGTACATTCAAGTGTTCAAGCGTTTGGCTGTACGTAATGTGTCCCACCAGGACAAGGTTAATTGCTGGTTTATAAATATTCTAATTAGATTAGAACCTAGATTTGTTTATGGTGGATAGATAAAGTCTCAACACCTTTTATGAAATGGCAGGTTTTTGTGATGTAAAGCTCGTCAGATCATTTTCTACCTATAATGTGACCATGCAACCAACAAACTCCAAATGGAAAAAGAAATGCACAATATTTAGGAAGAAGTTGCACACAAAAACACTGTTTTTGTTATTGATGTGCCCTGGCATCTGAGGTATTGATTGACTTTTTTGTGTGTGTAGTGTATGTAAACAACAGGAGGAGGAGAGATTACAGAGGCTGGTACAGGAGGAAGCTGTGAAGTTTCTCTGGAAGCAGGCAAGTCCTTCAGAAGCATGTAACTATTGGTATACTCATACCTTTTCTCAGTGTATCATTGTTTTTGTGTCTCTGTTTCACATTCATATACTCATTCACAGTTATAAACACCTGTAAATAGAGATAGTTACAAAATATATTAGTTATTAGACTGTAAGCCCATTGGTAAAAGTGGTTCCATAGTGAAGAAATGTTCATGCCATTGTCATTGAATCTAATGACATAACAGAGCTACAGTGTATGTCAAAAATTTTAGAAAGATACGCTGACTTTTATCAGTTATAAAGAATGTACATATGTACAAAGCATGTTATACTAGAGTGGGCAGAATAAAGAATAACATCGTCCAGGGTGTATCCCAACCTTGTGCTCTGTGTTGTCTGGGATAAGCCCCAGGCTCTTCTGTGACCTTGACCAGGATGAGCAGTTAGAAGATTAGTGGATGATGCTGGATTTTAAACACACAGGAAGACATTGTTCACACATTCACACAGACTCTTGCCTCCTGTGTGTCTGCAGCTGCAATCTATGCAGGAATGGCAACGCTGTGTGGAAAAGCATCTGGTCATGTTGGGGGGGGTATCTGGGCCATGTGCTGCTGAGCATCCAGCACCAGTGTACAGCAGTCCTGCCACCCCTGCTCCTGGCCCTCTGTCTGTCCCTGACTCAGGCTTCCAGTCATCAGGGTTGCTGAAGGAGAACATATGCAGCGAGATAGGAGGGTTTGTGGAGCCGGAGTATGTCTTAGGTAATGGAAGGGGTGAGGTCGAAAATCAGGACTGCAGTCTTCTACAGCAGTACCTCTGCTCCATTCAGCAGCGTGAGGACGAGGAGCATGAGAGTGAGGGATCCAGCAGTGGTAGGGGGCTGCCCTTCTCACCCCCCCAAGAAAAGCAACTTGATCTAGAGACACCCTCATTAGGTGCTTCTCCTCAACCTAATGTCTAGTGTTCATCACTACACACAGACCCCACTAATATAGAATTAATGTTAACTAAATCCACCTACATTAACATAAATGACAATAAATCCAGTGGCCCTGATTTGGAAGGTGGATGGATTTTATCAGCACCAGACAAAAGCCCAATTAAGTGGTGTCTTACAATGTATAATAGATGTAAAATGTACATTGTATTTATTAATGAATTCCCCAGAGATAGTCAGAGTATGTTGTTGGCCCAATGTGAATTAGCCTCAGTAGAGAAAGGCATGTGATCAAAGTACATGGAGTGCTGTTAGTGGGCCTGCCAGCATGCTGAAGAAGACCTTTTAGCTAAGCCACTCTACTGTTTTAGCAGCGCTTCTTTGTCTGCTGAGTTTGTTTTTTTTCTGTAGCATTTCCTGCATGTTAAAATATAAAATTGTACATCCTGGAGAATGCTGGCTATCAGTGCTTGTGGAGGTATAGCAACTAGTCACAAGCTTGTCATTAATTCACACCAAGTTCTTTTGATGTTCTGAAGTCGTTGGTAATAAAACTTTGTTGCTCTAATGTTGTGCTCCGCTGTTACAAAGTAAAAGCTATTGCCTCAGCTTGCTCTGAGAAGTGGATCCAACTTGGTCCTTCAATGGAGAGTCCTGCTCAATAATGCCCTCTTAGTTCTTTCTGATTATTTGATGGATATTTGTATGAAATATTGAAAATAAATGGGGACCCTCATAACTAAGCTGTCATAATTACATGTAGCCATACCTTTTATGACTCCACTGTTTTTCTGAGTGTAGTTTTACACATTAATGTAACTTGCATGAATCTATTGAATCATTGCAATAGTTTTCTCACACATTTGTTGACAAACAGGAGATCCTCTGCCCATCTTCACTCCTCAAAGACTCAGCCTTTTGTGGATACTGCATTTGTACCAAATCATGATTACAATCACTTGTTGACATCACCTGTTTGAAATCACATTATTTTTTTACCTCATTACTAGCCTTAAATTGACCCCGTCCAAACTTTTTTGGGAATCTGTTGCAGGCCTGTAATGCAGGAATGGTGTATATTAATAAATTAAATTAAGTTGACCAGACAAAACATGAAATATCTTGGGTTCATATGGTCTGCAATGAAATTAAAGTCAAATTGGCTATAAGAATCACTGCTTTTTTTTTTAATTTGCATTTTCTATACGTCCCAAATTTTTCTGAGTTGGGGTTATAGTATAAATTACATACACTGTGAGCTGAGCCATTTCCTTATTTCTTTCTACTTTTCTGATATAGCTACAAAGCTTCTGATTCATAATCCTTTTGCCAGAAACTGCTGAGTTATTAAATCGTGCAATCAGCACTCATTACCAGGACAAAATGTTTATAAGAATGTAGAGTTGTACCTGTGCTATATTGCAATGCTCTTTCTAGTTTTGCAAAGGAGGAAAAAATCTTGCCATCAAAGCTTAAGGATAGGATGTTTTTTATTTTTCTGATGAATCACGTTGAGACACTCTCGACCCATTACATTCGTGTTCAGCATGTGATATACTTTCAAGTGATTACATTGATACTTGAAGTGCAGTAACCACTCAGAAAGGACACCCATGTGGGCTCAGGTACCAACCTGGTCCTGGATCAACAAGTGTGACAGATGTTAGCAGATGCAAGTAATGGCAACAAAGAACATTCCCAGCGATCCATCTCAGACTTGAACAGAGCAGTCAGGAATGGTAAAATGACTCTTAAGGAAGACTCCTCACACATTCCAGTGACCCAGGCCCAAGAAGGACTCCCATACTCTGCAGCCTAGCTTATATTAACAGAGTAAAATCAAAACGAATACTAATCATTGTAAATCACAACCAATTGCATATAAAGTTTGATCCACAACAAATTGATTAGTCAGATCATTGGTATAAAAATTAAGATTTCACATTCTCTTGGTAGCATTCTAAATGCATGCCATTTAGGATTTATTTAGCAGCTAAAACACTTGGTGAGTTGGCGACTTGAAGGTAGTCAGTACAAATCCCGGAGGGGGCCTTGCTATAGTAGCTTTGAGCAACGAACTTCCCCTCAAAATCCATGTTCACATTATGTACATTTTGAGCAGTAAATACAACTGTATCACCATCAGTTCAGGTTAGTGCTTTCTACCTTCTTCACACTGCCCCCCTTCTGTGTGGTCTTCTGTACCTTTATGAAATGCCTACCTTAAATCAGTGAATAAAAAGAAAATCGTGACTACTGTGAAAAGCATGGGTGTTGGTATACCCATCCTTAAACATGAGCACGTACAACTCTGCCCCTTAAGAAATTCAGTTTTGATATCTTAAAGAAATACCAAGAAATGCAAAGTAGAGGCCGCATAGAGTTTAAATCTGGTTATGGTTCTTCAGAGCATCACGTACATCTAATGCAGACTGTAAGAGTTGTTCTGAATAGAACATACTGTAGATCAGAGCATTATGGGTGCTCATTGACTCTGTCCACTGCCACCTCCAGCATGGTCTTTCCAGCCGTTCTTGTTGAAGGGAACTATGAATCTACACCAAAAGCTACATCACCATCATTAAAGCTGCTGTCACCTTTATTGTACAATATTACAAGAGCAGGATGCTGGCACACTGCAGCACTCACACAGATTTAAAAAGATAACTTTCATCCATTACTCATTTCATCCAAGGAACTTGACACTAAGCAGTACACCATAAAAGTCCATTTCAGACTCAATGTTTTAACGAAGCATCTGTCTTCAGACTGGGCAGTATCAATCCTCTGAGTGGGCTGTGAAAATGTCCATTGGGTAAACTGTTCAGTCTTAATGCTACACAGCCACAATCAGCACATTAATTAAAACGTCCTTAGCACAGGAGCATTTTGTTATGTACAATTCTATACTGAGGACACAAACTGAAGTTACCATTTTGTACACAAAAAAAATTAAAGGAAAAAAACTCACTCCTCCCCATACATATAACTTCTGCTTCACTCCAGACTTTTCAAAAAGCTCCAACTGGCAATATTGGGGATCACTTTTTATCAGTTTGGGACTTGAGCTTCCTCTCCCAGAGCTTCTGATGGTCAGAAAAGCCATGCTTTCCCTTGTTGAAAGAGTTGGGGCCAGCTGAAGTGGGCGTGTCTCTGCACAGCAATGTTAGGAGAAAATTCACCTGTTGACAAGCCTACAGGCACACTCCAATCCTACCTTCTCACCCTAGGACAAGTCCTTAAATTCTTCTACCTGCAGTTGGCCAAGTATTCGTTAAATGGACCAAAAGCAGATTAAAACAAATGAATACAACAGAAGACAATTTAAGATAAGCAGATCCTTTCACACAGGATGTCAAAGGGAACTCACCGTCCAATGTTCTTCATCCTCATTTTGGCCTCTGGGGGCATCTCTTCTGGTTCACTCTGCAGCCAGATGGTAGCATTACGCAAGAATAGTGTTAAATCAATGTATATAAAAGTGTAAGGAATGTGCATATATGGGGGAAGGGTAATTCACTTACATCCTCATCCTCATTAAACACAGAGGCCACTGTGGGTTTCTTTGTAGGAGGAGCAGGAACAGGCTCTTTGGGTTTCTGTTTGACACAAAGACAAATGTATGGGTTATAAAAAGTGGGATCATCTTTCAAATTTCTGCAATCTTTGTAAATATCAATTTCATTTCAGCTCTGAGTGTATGTGAAGCTTGCATGTTTTCCCCATGTCATTCTAGTTTGCACCCACAGTCCAAAGGCATGCACTGAAGTTAACTGGCCTCTCTAAGATTGCCCACTTGCATGAAAGTGTAAAATGCCCTACGATTGGTGTATTCCAGCCTTACGCCCTATGCTACCTGAGATAGGTCCCGGATCCCTCAACATAAGCAGTTAGGATATGGAAATATGAACTATACAACAGCAGAACAATGCACCCAGTGACCCAGGTATACATACAGAAATATCTCAATTTGTTTACAAGATAATACAATCTACAGAGCCACTCATGATGCTCAAGGCACTTGTACTTACACCAGCACACAACTTGATGGAGATAGGGGCAGGCTTCTTAGCAGATTGGATGCTTAGCCCAAATCCACCCTTGGAGACTTTGGATGGCACCGGGTGGCCCGCAGGCTCCCGGGCAGATCGCTTCCCTGTACCCCCCCCTCCATTGCTGGAAGAGACAGTCTTAGTTTTCACACTGCCTCCCCTCTCCTCCGGGCCTGCTGGAGTCGAAACAACTTACCAAGGTGAGCTACTTTTTACCTGGGAGATGGGAGTAGCTGCAGCCTGATACTGGGCCAGTGGGTAAAGAACTGCAGTTATTAACCAAGTTATGGGACCTCGAAATAAATACCGACCGTACCTGTGCCCCATGATAAAGTAAAGAAAATCTCGTAACATTACAACGTGAAACAGCCCGGCAAATGGAAAATGATCGTGTACTCAGAAAACACGGGTCTAACGCTTCCAGCGATCCAGACTGACGACCAACTGTTACAGTGAACAAAGATGATCGAAAAAAAACAGTTTCAAAGGAACAGAACCGTTCTTTTCTATATTACAAAATGGTATACAGTCTAGCCAACACTGTATCATAATACACTACGCGGACTAGATGGGCCGTGTCCTACAAAAGAATAGGCAGAAACGGTACAAAATGACAGAAACAAGCCTAACAGTTTTACAGCTGGGTGGACGAGTATTAAAAGCACGGGTTAATATGCCTTCCACCCTGGAACATGAAACGGGCATACATGGTCGGTTATCCGTTTAAAGATGTAACGACAACTGACACGCGCACTGCTGCGTTAACCGTAGTCCGCTGCCAGCAGGGCAAAACTCCCCACTGTAAGGCTATGAAAAAGCCCGGCTTTGTCATCTTAAAATTATCATAGCTCTGCTGAGTACTATTTCCCAAAAACAGTCAGAATGCGAATCGGAGCTTTGAAGAAAAACACTCATTTCACCTCCATCATCTGAGAGCCTCTCGTCACTACGCCTTTCGTCCGCCATTATCACTGACGAAAGCGTGAAACCGCCTATTTCCGCTTACCTCTGCGGGAATAAGCAGGAAAAACAAAAGATTTATCAGCACCCGAGTCCCGCTAAGAATAAATTAATGTGCGAACTAACGGGTTTGTTCTCTTTCGCAGTAGTTTTGAGGCAAATGTTATTCGCAACGAGGCTCTCAGATTTCTCATTCCCAGGGCTTAGTCGTCTCTGTCCTCCCGAGTAGTTATACACGGAGGAACAGGACCGTATATGCTGGCACATAAGCTGAACAAACTACTTATTAATAAAATGAAAGTGAAAGGGTTTCGCATGCCAGATGGCAACTGAACGCTAGGGAGTAGGGGGAATCCGGGTAGAGCAGACTGCTGGCTAGCTTCATTTAGGCGATGCCAAACAAATTAGCATCGTTAATGATGGTTTTGAACATATTTAAGACAACTAACGACGAAAAGGGCATATTATGAATTCAAATATATAAAACTAACAGTTTTCCTTCAGCACAGAGCCGCAAGTATCCGCTAATGGACTGCGTCGTCGACTACAAATTCCGGGTCGTCGGTCCGAACCCGGAAGAAAATCATTAATGGATTAAAAACAGTGTCTTTAGGATCGATCCCCATATGAAATGAGTTTTCTTCTCCCTAAATTATCCTCAAAGAAGGAGATTGATGAAGTTATCAAAAACGTAGCCGAAAAGGTTTTGGTTTTACGGTTTGGAAGAGATGAAGATTCGATATGTCTCCAGCTGGATGAGATCGTAAGTAACGCGACAGGAAAGAAAAAAAAAAAGTGACATTGTGTGTCAAAGTGTGCAGTTCAGCGTAACCAGGACGCGTTTACTGGGATTTCTGTTACCATTAAGGGGTGGCTCTGTTGTGGAGTTTCACCCGTGTCACTCGGCCTTTCCTCGGATTCTCCGGTTTCCTCTCATATCCACACACAGCCAGCCTATTAAAGTAGCGTCTCTAAATTGGCCCGCAGTGTTTCTTCTACAGAGGACTGTCATCCCGGCCAGGGTGTACTGTACACCAGCCTGGCACCTTATGCTTCCTGAGAGATACTCTTAGTAAGGTTGAAATTCGCACAAGTAATACAGCGTCATTCTAAAGGTAGCCAAAGCTTAAATACACCAAACTGCCTGTAGCGGAGACCGCTCTTCGTCCCCGTTCTTCGGGAACCGCTGACAGCTCAAAGGACTGTAAGTACAGTGTAAATCACTGTCGGGAATACTATCCCGGCGCTGCTCGTGGATTTCAGCCGTC
>JAACJT020000030.1:117258-145031 GCA_009936485.2 Gymnarchus niloticus
CGGGACTATGTAAAGCGCTTTGTGACAGTGCTTCTTGTTAAAAGCGCTATATAAATAAAATTGAATTGAATTGAATATGTGGTTAGAAGATGGATGGAGGATGTTCTATAGTGACTTCTTGACAACACCCTACTGTGAAAGCCGTTGGTGCTCAGTAGGGAATTACACGGAGATTCCAGTTATAAACTGAGTGTTGTACATTATTCCATATCACAAAGATGACCCCCTCCAGCAAAGCTGTCAAAGTGGTCTTGAATATGCATGCACACAAATGTACCTACACTATACATTTCAATGCTTTTCCACAATCTTACCAATCATTATATTGTACTTATTATCCTTTTGGCAACATCCAAATAAGACAATTTAAAAGTCCTGCATTTTCAGGTCCTGTAGGGCTCATTTGTGACCATTTGTATTTGTACAGGATTTGTAGAAGTTCTGCAGGACATGTGCCACTCCTGCAGGAATCCTCCAAGTATGCATATGGGCTCCTATTGGATACCTAAACAATTCCTTCACAGAGGCTCACATTTCTTAAAGACTTTTATTGTAAGGGTTATACATTTGTTTTTGTCCATAGTTACAGTCGGTGATCCTATTAATAGAACGAACTTGACTTGGTTCAAAAAAAAAAAAAAACATAGCATGAACGTAGTAGAACAAAACAACGGGTGACCATTTCTCTGAAATATCACCGCAAGGGGGCAGACTGCTTTACGGGAGCGTCAAATTCGCAGTTGGTCTTTAAGGGTTTTCCGGCAGTAATGCTGGGCGTTCTGTCGCTTGGCAGTTTGTGTATCTCCACGAATGGCACAGTATCAGCAATAACTATAATATAATATCTTAGCTATACACGTGTACAGATGGCGAAGTCACCACACATTCTGTTGATAGACGAACCCCAGACGGAAACAGGAAGCTGTGATCAGCTGCTTAGGGCCGACGGGCATGTCGTCGCCTGTAATGTTACAGACACTGCCGGGTTTTACTACTCTCCTTCCGTCTTTAGCGCGAATAACACGGTTGGGGTTGTATTTTAATTGCAGAGAGTTGTAGGCGAACCCTTTACCGAATTCAAGTGCTCAGTTTTGACTTCTGCCGAGACTTTAAAGACAGGAACATGATCTGCTGCTGACCTGCTGCATCCTCCCAGCACCGTGCATCCTCTTATACAGTCTGCTGCATCCTTCCAGCACCCTACATATCTGTCTTCTCCGCTGGTGCCATGGAACAGCTGGATAAATCCGAGGAAGCGGCTACCGTCGACGTGCACTTCACCGACCTGCCTGACGCGTTGATCGCCTGCAAGGTGGCGGAGGATGTGTTCAGTGATCCGCAGGTGAAGGTGAGTAAACCTGGAAGACAAAACACATGTCAGATCGGTGCTTTTCGAGAAAAACACGGTTAAAGCGGTGGCTGAGTATAGCTGGCCTGTACGTCAGCTGAGGAGACTGCTGCAGGTAGGAAATGTCTAACCATTTTAGCTGTGCTAACTTCTGGAAAGACGAATTGATATAAATCTGTGTCTTCCTAACTGGGACGCTTTCCATTACCAGGTGTGGTGGCCTTTTTTTTTTTTTTTTTTCTTTTTCCTTGATCTTCATGTTTTGTTATTGTGATCTTACCTGTTGCAGCATACAATCGCATCTGGTCATCACACTAATACACTTTAACATTTGAAGTGCATCAGCGCTGGAAATATTTCAGTGGTGAGACTCATTTCATCCAAGCCATTATTAAAAAACATTTCTTGCTAGAGATGAACAGAACCCGGAAAAGACGTGCGGAATCAACTTTTCACCACAGGTGTGCTGTCATGCAGTGTGGGAGCGCTAAATCCTTCTTAAGATATACACCTCTACATGTGTAATACAGCCTATCCTTGACCTTTCTTTTCTGACCATTTCAGCTCGCCTCACAGACGTAGTGTAGAAATCCCTACACAATAGAAGAGCAGAAAATATGAAAGATTCCATAGAAATTCAGGAAAAAGTTCAGAATAAGAATTATGCCTAGATATCGCACAAGGCTCATTGTGGAGCTGAGAACTGATGGTTCAGATTTCACACATGGTGGAAAAAAGCTGTGGGCTAAAGTGTTACCTTGTTAGTGTTCAGATCATGTATTATTATGTTGCTGTGTGTATGTATATAAAAAAAATAATTATGCACACATACATATGCCCACACACATCAATGTACTAGTGGCTGTTACGCATGGGTGGACGGTCAGGCCATCATCACATTACACAGGTCTTCCCATCCCATCCCATAGATCCTTAGTCCCACCACCTGACAAGCTCATAAAATTCAGGGCTGTTTGATCCTACAGGAATTAGTGGGCAATTAGCATGCTAAGATAAAGACCTGAGTCAGCAGATCAGGGAGCCAATCAAACATGGTCTTAGCTGCAGCCCTACTTAGACTGGGCTCTGATCCCATTGTCTGGCGACTAAAGGACGTTAACTCAAAGTCTCAGTTTGCTCTCTCTAGTTGTAGGTGTAGTCTGAAGTGCTTTAAGTGTCTGCCTGTATGTTTATAGAGTGTAAGTGACGTTAATGAGACCCGAAGCTCACTGACACGGAGAGTGTTGTACCTCAGAAGTACTTCTGGATGGTGATGTCACTTGGCTGTTTACACCACCCACAGTAAGCTTTGTCGTGCCGCAGAGCCACAGTCATTTTCCAGTGGCTATGTTATGTCATGCTGTTGTACTTGTTTTCCTCTCTGAATCTGTTGCATGGTTTTTGCCATTTCATAGACGAATATGGAAAAATTTCAATGACTTATATTTTCAAGCAGTGTTCATTTGGGTTGCCGAGGTGGTGTGTGCACGGTGTATGTTGTAATGGAAAATGTTTTAACAGTATAAAATGTCTCCATGCATAGATATTTAATGTCTAAATTTGGGCATCTTGCATATCAGACTGGCAAGCGCTGAAAGCCCTGTGTTCAATATTAAGTGCAGTGTACCAGTGTAAGCTTTATGTGGCTGTCATCTCATTCTCTTGTTGAAGAGCTAACCCCTCTACTGCAATCTGCAGCTCCTCAATAGCCACACAGTATGCCTTTCACTCTACCTTCACGCTTAACTATTTTGTCGATGCGATGATCTATACCGTTAGTGTCATCAGCTAATGTTTGAAGTACTTGTCAAATGCTAGTTCATGTCTGTTTTGTAAAAGCCCTTAGACTCATGTTCTGAGGATCGTCATCTGTGAAAGGCCCATGTTGGCAAGGCACTGCTCTGTAGCTGTTGTGTTCTTGGCTGTGTAAACATAGGAGAGGAATAGTGATCTTGGAAAATAGTTTAGTATTAATGCACTGTTATGACTGATAGTTTAAGTGGCAAGAGATTCCGAAATGTTCACTTCATGTGGTGCTACCGCAGTTGTTTCTTAGGGACACAAGATCGCCTGCCTGCAGTCAAGACCGTGCTTTTTCTCAGGAAAGTCAGAACTTAGACGTGCTGAAATGACTGAGTGGAAAGGTGTTTATTTGTATCGTTTCCTAGTTGTGGTTTGTGCCCATGTTCACACACAGTGAAGTGATGTGGGGCCATGCAGCACCGCCTTTGTCTCTGGTGGAAAGAATGCGGCTCACTGGTCTGGCCACAGTCCTCCCCTGCGTGGCTCAGCTTATTTAGATTTTCCACTTTGAGCAGCACATGTCTGTTTTGCTTGCCCCCCCCAACCAAGGCAGCTGAAAGGCTGATGTCACTATTTTCCAACACCCCACCCCCCTTAGCTCCTTGGAATGTCTGCATGTGAGTTTAGTCAGCAAGAGGAATGAGTGCTTTGTCCTTTGGTTACCGTAACAACCAGGGGGTTTGGGGGATAGCGTAGTCTGTGTTTCTGATATAAGAACCAATGAACTGGAAATGTACTTGAGAAAGCCTCAGACGCCTGTCTGTAGTTCAGGTGCAGCACGTTCCATGGGTAAACTGGGGACCCACTGGCAGTGTAGGCACCTGGTGTTGGGTGAGAGTGGCACACGCCGTGTTGTTCTTGGCTCATCTTCTTCCTCTCTCTCTCCTTGTTTTGTGGGAGGTCTGTTTTTAAGAGGCCTCATTGTTGTGGCACTCAGACCCTGCTGTACATCCTCTATTCTTTAAGAGATGGAGGAACAGGAAATTAAATTACAAAAAAAAGAACTACAGTGTTTCTGTGACAACGAGTTTATTCTGTAGCCCTCACGCTGGGGAAATCAAAGCAGCCAGTCCTGGCCAGTTGACCACAACCTTTACGACCCCCAGTTTTAAGAGCACTTGGGTGGACAAGCAGTTATAACCTCAGGATTTTCAACAGCCATCTGAAGACCACGAATCGTGACTGCTTCTATCTGATTGCCTCGCTGGCAGACAAGGACTTGTTCAGCCAACCCGAGGTTCGGGTAAGGCTACAAAAATCTTCCACCTGGCTCAGTCTCATGGAATTCAGATTCGGTTTTTGATAACCATGCTGTGTAGGGTGGATGTATCGCAGCTTCGTTTTTTGAGTTCCGAATGCTTCCTTATGCTTCTGGATTATGAAAAGCCCTGTGTTTAAAATAGGTTATGATAAGCCCTGTCATTTGAGGAGCCTTATTATCATCACTGCTGTTTTTAATGGAGAAATCAGACCTCATGTCTAATCATATCTGAGAGATGGGAGAGTTTGATTCATAAGTGGCTGAATTGTTTAGTTGATGGATTAGATTTGGGGTGATGAACTGGTTGGTTTGAAGGATATGTTTGTTTAGATGATGGATGGATGGATGGATAGCTGGATGGATTTTACTTGTGTGCCCCTCCCGCATCCACAGGTCAACTTCGAGGCCCTGTTTCAATCCTTTGACGACAGTGTCACGTTCCAGTTCTTCCGGAGTTTTCGCCGTGTGCGGATCAGCTTCAGTGGTGCTCTTTTGGCAGCCGAAGCCCGTGCGAGACTCCACAAGAGTGAATTCAATGGAAAGGAGATGCGTCTGTATTTTGCCCAGGTAGGGTGTAGCCTCAATGCGAAGACAGTTCCTGGACTGCTAGAGTCCTATAGACTTTTCTGGACTTTCTATACAGAGACACACCACGCACCTGAAGATTAGACTCTCCTTTATCTGTGGGCTGGACCCATGGGTGGCATAGAAATCCTGTACATTGGCTCTAGAGATATTATAGAAGTCACCAAATACTGGTTGTATCTGTGCTACCTAACAACACATTCTTTGTAAACAAACCAGGAAGACAAAGTTGACAATTTTTACAATAGTCTAGAAAAAAGTCATCAAATGACTTGCAGTACACATATATACGCTCAGTACTGTGCAGATGTTTTAGGCAGATAATTATATTGAAATTGTTTACATTGATGTAAAACTGTGGCTTCATGTTAGGCGAAGAGTGTGAGTTTAAATATTTTAAAACATCTCCTCATGACACTTGAGTATTTGCAGTTAGTAACCAGTATACCCATGCATTTCTTAAGTGGAATTACAAGTACGCCTTGCTTGGCTAATCACTATTTCATAAAATTAATTAGCTAATTAACTTAAGTAATTAAGTGAGTAATGGCAGTGTTCTCCAGGAGAGATTTGGGAACCAAAGTTGTGTTGTTCTAGCCATCCAACCAGTTATCAGGAACATTTTATTGTATTACTGTTTATCTTAATGTTTTCTAGTGTTAAATCATGCTATGTTTCTGAGCAACTATACACTTACAGTCTAGATAAATGACTTTGAACATTTTCTTTGCCTGCCTAAGACTTTGGCAGAGTCCCGTATTTTTTCACAAGTGAAAGATTTATTTGTGTTTATATACAAGTCCATGTTCTTGCTGTTATTTCTGAGGGATGAGGATTTTGATGGTTGGGGGCTGTCAGATTTAAACGGGCTCTCTCTGTTCCTACACAGTCTGTGCATATTGGGAGTCCACGCCTGGAGCCTCCCAAACCTGATAAACAGTTCCTCATTTCCCCCCCTGCATCGCCTCCTGTGGGCTGGGAGCAGGTACAGGACACCACACCTGTCATCAACTACGACCTGCTGTGCGCCATCTCTAAGCTTGGGCCAGGTATCTGTGTACCGAGCACTCGTGTAAGGCAGATTTAAGTGGCGCTCAGTCTGTTTGGTTACAGCGTCAAGTCTGTCTGTCCCTTTCAGGTGAAAAATACGAGCTGCACACGGGTACGCCCACAACGCCCAGCGTGGTGGTGCACGTGTGTGAAAGTGACCAGGAGAGGTCAGGGGCTGAGGATGAGGATGGGAGCCCACGCGTCCGACCCAAAATTGTCCAGACCAGACGGCCAGACTATGCCCCCACGCTCCATTGAAGTCTACACCGCATTGCTTTGTCTCTGCTAATAAGGGTGGTGGGAGGGGGGCACATGGGCATGTGGGCATGTAACCTCTCATCCCTGCCACTAGAGGGAGTCTAAGCTGATGGCTCCAGTCCAAGTGAAAATGCCCTTGTGTCATTCACAGCTTCACTGGGGTTTATTTTCCCTCCATGTCTCTATGCCAGAATCCAAGGCAGGAGAGGGGACAGGACTGTTTTTGTTTTTCACTTTATTTTTGCCTTTGAGGTAGTTTAAATTCTTGCATGTCAGTTCCAGGAATATGATGTAATAAAACGGGCTTTGGGAGTTGAGTATGTGCCCCTAACTCTACCTGCCTGTAGGGGGTCCACTGGCAAATGATCTGCATGGAGAAAATCACTGATGGTATGGGGGGAAAAAAAGACACCACACCAGCTTGGCGTGCTTATTTTAAGATTGTTTCTGTATTGCGGTCATATTTTGCTCAGGTTGTGTTATCGTGTGTGTGTGTGTGTGTGTGTGTGTGTGTTACTATGTGTGTGCGTGAGGCATCAAAGTTTTAAATGTCTTCCAGAGGACAGAAGTGAAATTAGACTGTTTTAATGAAAACAAAATGTTTTTTTTTTTTTTTAACTATTTCTAGCATCTGTGTTGGTTTGTATTTTGTATTAAACGCTGTTCAGTACTATGATTTTCCATCCTCTTTCGAAACAGCAGTGGCCAGCCTTGTTCACAGGCTCAGGTGGAGTGGCTGTTTTTACATTATATTGTCAGTTTGACAATATGGCCCTGATTATAGAGCCTTGTATGACAATGCCTCAGCATTCGCTTGGCTTGGGCCTGTGTCTGTCCTATCTCTCAAGCTGTCTGTCAGTCCGCTGGTTGAGCTGTTAGTTTTCCCAGCTTTACTCCACGCTCCCTCAGCTGACCCTGTTGTCTGTTTGTAGTTAGCTGCTGCATTCATGAGAAACACTGTCTGTGATAACATGCTGTGTCATTCTATGCGGTGTGGACGAGGTGCTTAGTGTTTCCGGACTGGCCTGCTCCTCTCCATGACCACGTGACGAAGACATCACCTTCCCACTCATCCAGTTTGTCTGCTCGGTGTGGATTGAGGTAGTGTGGAGGTGGGCTCCTGGCCCTTCTCCCAGTCTTAGAGCTTTGACCCGTTTCAAATGTCTCGTGCTGTCGGTTTTTTGCCTACTTGTCTGCTGAATTTTCTATGTAAAATAGGAGGTAAAATATGGAAATGTATTTGGCTGGACATCTCCAGCAGCTTTCATTATAATAATGATGGTTCATAGTCTTTTAGCTCTCAGATACCTCCATTATATTGCTACAGAGTTAAAATACTTGTAATTGGAATAAATGGAGCTAAGTTGTGTTGTTTTCCTCAGAAGCCTGAAGGCATCCTACTTCACACTGGTAATGATCACCCAGTCACAATGAAGAGATTCTGTGTAATCCCTGGGCTTCTCTTTAGACAAAGTCACATATTTTATTTCAAGTTCATGGAATTGTTACATAGTAGCAGGCAAAGCAGCTGTCTGCACTCCCAGGATGCTGTATCTTTGAGATAGGTCCTCCAGTAACTAACTGCATAGATGGATAGTGAATTGCCGAATGAGCAATTAAATTTGGTCATGTAACCTAATGAGTACTGAGATATGGCCCTTGGTGGTCTCCTGTGAATGATTGAAGCTCCTCCAAGGAGATGGTTTGTGTGCATCTGAGGCAAGGTTATAATAGTTTTGCATTTTTTGTTTTTTTGTTTCAGTTTTCAGTTTTTTTTATTAGTTTATAAAGTGGGGTTGCTAGTGTTGTTCAGTTTCTTTTTTTGAAAATGCTTAGTTTTAGTTTAGTTTTTATTAGTTTGTTTCTTTTTTGTAATATAAGGTATTGGTCAGAGGTGCAAAACGAAAACTAAAGACATTTTCTCTAATTTGTTTATTTTGTAAACATACAATATTGTTTAAATTAATCGTTTTTTCTTGAAACTTCGTTTTAATTTTTATTTCAGTTAACAAAAATGTTTTTTCACATTTAGTTTTCGTTATTTCATTAGTTTTCATGAACAATAATAACCCTGATCTGAGGCATCTTGTATGGCCCTTTGCTGTGTGTTCTCATTGAGAGTTTGGTCTGTGGGCTTGGGTTTTTTTTTTTTGTTTTTTTTTTTTTTTATAGCAGTGAGACACTCTGCTTTAAGACTTGAGTCCGTATCAGTCTGTAACCCGTTTGAATGTATACTCCATTTCTCACTGCTCTGGAGTATGTATTAAAAATATGGTAATAGTCACCTGAAGTGTTGTTCCCTTGTGAATAAAGCGTGATACATTTGCCCAACCTGACCTCAGATTGTTTCAAATGAATGTTATCTTATGTGCAGATGTAAATTAACTGTGTTAAAATGCAATTAGTGGTTTAAGTTTTAGATGGTAAAAATGCAGTTTAGATTTGTTAAAAGATTAGGTGTTTCAGTGTAATTGCAGTTGGAGGACCTGGCGGTCTTAATGGAAGCTAACTTGCATCAAAAGATGTTCCATAAGGTTTCATAAATCTGATTGTCCCTGCCCACAACCCAGGGAACATTCCAAGCCCATTTCTGGGTTCTACCTGAAGGACCTTGGAAGGTGACTGCATTCATTCCTGTTGTGATTGTGTTGTCCATGGCACCCCTGCCACCACTCAGGGTTTTCATGAATGCTGCCATTGTGACCATGGACCTTCAGGAGCCTGTAGCCCCTTGCATGGTCGTGCCAAATTCCATCTATTCACAGCACTGCTTTTACCTGTTGCGCAGGCAAGGGCCAAGCTGTCAGCACTCCTCAGTTATAGGACCACATCCATTTCCTCACGTCAGTCACTGAACTGCGAATGACCAGACTTAAAGAACAGAACGCCTGAGAGATTTCATTGTTCTGTCGAAACGTTCCTCCTTTAGTAGACAATGGATCCACCTTCAAAGAATTTGAAGTTGGTTCTGGTGAAACATGGCGTCTGCTTGGAAGCAAGTTTGTGGGTTGATACAAGTGCTGACCCAAACATAGCAGGGGTGTGGGAGTTTAAGTGTCTCATGGTGAGGAACTGTAATCCTCCAACTGGTAAGGACAAGGTCACTTTGCCTTGTCATCTCAGATTCATTAAACATTAAGGGGAAAGAACTGCCTTTGGCCATCACCAAGTGGGTGATGGTATGATGATGGTCATGTGGCTTGTAATGAGGGAGGGGCTATGTTGACTGACGTGCTTATATAGCTGGGTTAAGATTGTGCTGTAAAGATTTGTCCATACAGAACCCTCTTTACAAGAGGCAGGACGAATGAAAGACTGCCTGTCCTCTTCCTCTTCATACATGGGCTGTGTCCAGCCCACCATCCACTGGCACACAAAACCTCAACCATCCTCATCCTCACCACGGACGTCCACTCACAGGTTGCTCTGATTAAGAAAGCCACATACTTCCTCGCTTCCAAAGGTATGTGACCTTATCGACAGGATATACTGTACGTGCATAGGCTTCCTTCTGTGTATTTAAAAGAAAATGGGTGCAATTGATTACTGTAAACTTTGATAATCACCATAGTAACAAATCACTTCAAAACATTAACAGCATCATCAATATTTGTTATTCTCCTAATTCAAAAGGCAGTAACCAGTATGTCTTCAGAATGACTGTAACAAGATATGAAAAAACACTAATTCTTGACAAAATGATAAAAGTTCCCTTTTTTCTTTCAGGAATATGATCCTAGACAGGTGTGTGTGTGTGTATAAATATACATGTGTACATTTTCAGGGCTGAGAGAAGCCAATCCAGTGGAGATCAGCATGATTCAGAGAAACGGCACAGAGCTACCCTCCCTGTTGGCCTCCTGGCTTCTTCACTGTCTGAATGGCACACAGAGGACCACGCCCCCCCAGCAACTGAGTTATGTACAGGATCACGGTCAGGGCCAAGGCATGATCTACCTGGTGCTTATGGTTTGTCTTTTTAGCTTCTTCACCTTTGGCATCATGCTAAGCTACATTCGGTCACGAAAGGTGGAGGGCTCCCATGACCCCTACCATCAGTACATTGCCCGTGACTGGAGCCGCCCCCGGGTCCCACCCTCCCTGGTGCTTGCCCCCAAGGACTCTGTTGTCCTCAGTAACCCAACCGCGCTGCAGCATCTCCCTGGGTGAGGAACTTATTGCCATCGTGGAGTGTCCATACCCCTTAATAAGTGTGTACCTGTATGAATGTGGAACATCTGTTTAGGAGTGCCTGTATTAATCTTTGCAGATATTCCGTCTGTGATTATCAATAATTGTGGGGGGACTTAAATCAGAATCACTTTGTACTGTCTGTTTGTATTTGGGAGTGTTTGTGTAAATATTTAAACTCCTGAGAGTTTATTAAGCAGATCAGTAATTTGCATGGCTCTCACAAATGAACCAGTGGGCACATTTTCTGCATGAGCACTTGTGGTCATCGAAAAAATAGGTACTAGGAAATTAAACTTAAAAAGGAACAAAAAAGTCAAAAGCAAATTCAGTCAATTCACTCAGTATCTGCACACGTGGGGTCATGTTTCATCAGTGATTGTGATTTGTTAATACTAACATTCAAACTGTAATTATTTTACATACACAGGCAACTCATTACTAGGCACTGCATCTTATTTGGTTAAAAAAAAATAAGGACTTGAACATGCAACCATATGGTTAGTTGGCCATTTCCATTACTATTTTATGCCGTGTATGCAGAAATGTCTTTTTTTTGGGGGGGGGGGGTACGTAATTATTTAACTCGGCATAGTGAATTAGCAGTAAATTACAGTCACAATGAATAATCGCTTAAAAAACATTGTTTGACTGCCTTCAAGTGGTGATCACTAAGTATTGCAATTCGTCTCGACCGTATGTGGCTTTGGACAAAAATGCCTGCTAAATTGACTTAAATGTAAATATTTGATCGACAGGGTGAAAAACAAAATCCTTGATCATCATCCAAAAAAATAATAGCTAATGTTCTTGTTATCGCAGTTATTAGTTGCTTTCTCACGCATAACGTGATGTCACTAAAACGTGGTCTGTTTAAATTCTTATTTTTTTCGGGTCCGTTCTGTTTGAAATTTCTTTTCGGTTGCCGATTGTCAGTATTTATAAACATGCATCTATCCATCCATTTATCTTCCGTAAACCGCATATCCAGGACCGGAACCTGTTCCGGGAATTACAGTTCGTAAGGCAGTGTGATGTCTGGAACAGTTAATTGTCGCTATCACTGTCAAAAACGTACCCCGAACAAAAAGGCCCCTTGTCACTGTCTAGATCGGGTGACAACGGGGTTGAGACAGTCACTACCGAAAGAATCCCATCAACGGGACTTCTCTAGTACTGCGCAGGCGCACGCATGCGCACACTAGATTACCTTTTACGACGCTGGCGACCATTTTTACGGCTTCAATTCATATCCCCTTTTATTGCCAACTTCTGAACAAAAAAGGGAGAATAAGATATGTTTTTGACATTATGTTATACCTAGTTTTTGTAATATCCCAAGTGTTTTGCAAGTAATTTATCGTTGTAAAATTTTTGCCTGCGTATCATAGCACCACGATCACAAAGGGGAGCAGTAGTAGTGAGTCTAAATGGTGAGATGCATCGTGATACAAAGGGTAGCAGCACTAATAACATCTTTGAAAAAATTAACCTTATTTTAAAATTGAGCTGTTTTCAGCTGGCTCAACTGCCCGTGGTGTAATATCGAGCGCCTTAGGCGCTACTCCTACGAATTTTTTTATTTAACCATTAAAATGATGGGAAACACTCTACAGGCACTCCTTATTTACCTTCACTTTCAGGATACCTCCATTATAAATTTACATTATCACAAATGTATGCCAAAGTTCTGGAAAGATGCAGATTTTTTATTATTAAATCACCACAACTTTGTTTACAGTACTCAAAAATAGTTTTGCGTCTACTCTTAGCAGGACGGCCATTTTCCAAGAAGCTAACATTTTTGACGTGAGCACCAGCTATTTCTGAAATGTCTCTTGGGAGTTCAAGGCCCCATTCATGAAATAAAACCACCTCTCCGGTATGATTAGGTGTGTACCCTGTGATGGACTGGTACTGCATCCAATGGGTACACCAGCCTTGTGCCCTATACTGGGATTGGCTCCAAACACCCCATGACTCTGACCAGGATATGTAGTTAGCAGATGGATGGATGTTCTGCTAATAGGAATCATTGGTCCCTTGTTGAGAAAAGAAAATGTCTTTGTTTCACATCAATTATCATGGCCTTGTTCTATAGCACAGAGCCTGCTTTTCCCTTTGTTGTGGGTAAGAAGAGGTTCAACTGCAGAAGAATAGCTCAGACTAGCATATAAAAAAAAATCAGAAGAAATTAAACTAGTTAATTTTTGGGACTGTGAACTTAGTTCAAAATTGTGAGCTAGTTCATTTTAATCTGTGTGAACTGAACTTTGAGGTGGCTTTTGTTAAGTGTGAACTTGCACAACACTGCACCCAGGCAATTTGGAAATGTTAATTAATCTAATTACAGGTTTTGGGTTGCTGTAGCAGTACAAAAAACACACACACTGACTCACTGAACAGAGACTGAGTCATGATTCTACCCAACTCCAGCTTCCAGCAGTAAATATATAATCAGCAGTTGTAAATGCAACCTGTATTTCTTAAAGAATTACAGTGAAAATCTGTGTTAGTACCCCATCGGATTTTTCACATTTGTTTTACTGAACCTGGGAGCTATCCCATCTATGTGTGACCCAACAAATACCAGCAAGCATATATTCCTGTGTGTACCGAACAATGTTGTATGTGTGTGTACATATTTTAGATGTGGCCATTTACTGCACTGTCTTTGTATGTATGTATGTATAGTATTATTTCAAGATACCGTTTTACTCATTTTCTCAGCAGATTTTAGTACTATTAAAGGTAAAAGCTTTAGTAAC
Source organism: Gymnarchus niloticus (assembly GCA_009936485.2). Lineage (NCBI taxonomy): Eukaryota > Metazoa > Chordata > Actinopteri > Osteoglossiformes > Gymnarchidae > Gymnarchus > Gymnarchus niloticus. The sequence goes on from JAACJT020000030.1 coordinate 130,523, forward strand.
TAATGTATTACACTTTTGCTTTTATACTACTATGTGCTGGATGTTAAATAACCCAAATTTAACCATAATGCTCCTGTGATGAGTTTTTAGCAACACCATAAGATATGCAGCCATCATCTTAAATCTTTGTATTACCCTGATTTTGATGACAGCACGAGACACCTGAAATGCCATACAGCAAAAATAATTGTAAAAATAATTTAAATGCCATTGTGAAGTGCCACAAAAGCTCAAGTCTCTTCAAATATCAGGCAAAGACCGTCTTTGATTACAGATGAATTGCATCCTTCGGATTTAAAAATAAACTTCAAATAGCTTTTTTTTGGATGCAGGAAGAATGGGCAGTACTGTGAAACAACCTCTAATGACAGAGAGGCCATGCAAACTCCACACAGAGATCGGTGTGAGGATGAAACCCAAATCATATCCACAGAACCGAGTCAATTTGCCTCAGGTCGAAAGTTCATTGTTACCTAAAAATCACAGATTACATTCTGCATCAAAATGTTTGAAATTGTCAGATGTAAAGGAAATGGATTGTCCTGCAAATTGTCAGAAAAGCTTTTATTTTCAAACAGGGTGAAAAATGAAAAGTTTTGTAAAAATAAGTTCACAGCAACCAGGGACACAGGACTGTCTAAAATCCAACTGACTCTTCTGGCAGGCTCAGCCAATCAATGTTCAGCACAAGTGTGGACAGAGCTTTTAGAGTAGCCGGAGGCAGATGAGAAGGGCCAATCAAAGCATTTTTTGCAAAATAGAACCCCAAGATTAAATATGCATTTTAAATGTGCAAAATGACACCAACATTTATGTTAGGCTGCCAAAACAATTATAGAATTGATTGTTTAAACTTTACAGCACAAGCACCCAATCAGCCAATTTGTTACGTTTTATCTGATAACCATTTTTACGCGAAGCTGTGGGACTCAATCATCCACTTCATTTCTCTGGTCACATTGCCTCACTATCTAGAAAACTGAAAAGATCAACCCCAAAGATCAACATTCAACTTCTGGATTAGAAACAAGCACACACCAGGTTACAAGTAGCAAATGTTTTAAGATGTTATCGCTCAGCTTAATGGAACCGTACTTATGAGCTGGGAATTTAACTAGAATAATTTAAATATATATCCATAGACAATAATTGTAATTCATGTTAACTACTTCAGAGAACTGTATTAATAATCTACGTAATGTAGATATGTCCTGAATAAAACTACACATTGACATTCCTGTAAAGCCATGGGAGAACCTGAACACTTCAGCAGGTGTGGCTACCTTAAGACTTCTCAGTCCTCTTTCTTGCCATCGAGAAGCTCTTGTGTCTGCTGTGCCAGCTTCTGCCGTGCTTCAGCCCTCCGCTTCAGTTCAGCTTCCGCCCGTCTGCTCTGGTACATCTTCACAGCTGCGAAGCCCAAACACAGCAGGAGGGTTTTGGCAGCCAGAATGTAGAAGAGCAGGGGCACATTATCCAGGGCCTGGAGGACCAGTGGTGTCAGATATCATGGAACAGGAACTAACGGCAAATGCCAACTGCTAGATATGTGATTAACTGCTTTGAATTCTGCTACTGCACAAGAAACCGGATTCATTAAAAGTAGGAATTAACACTGAGGCTGAAGCTAGTGGAGTGCAGATGTGAGTTCAGTCACCTTGTGCTCACTCTTGCACAAGAACAAATAGTTAAAGCAGTAGTCATTGCTTTCCTCTAAAATCCCACCTTGTGCTTCTCCTGCCTACCCTTCCCCCAACTCAATGACAGTTTAGAACAGCTGTAGGGACCAGAGGGCTGGGGAAAGCCACAGCACCCACTAACTCCAAGTTTTCAATTCAGGCAAAATGTATTACTCTCACCAGAAGATTTAGGTGTGATCTCTTTATTCTAAGAAACAGATCACCATGTGAGAATTTAATACTTAAAACATACATAAATACACAGAATTATTGCTTACACGCGCTTAAAAAAGTTAACTGGTCGGGGACATGTTTCAGTGAGACGCCAGATATTTAAAGCACATGATCCCAGGTTATTAAGATTCGATAACACAGCCAATGGTCCAAATACACCAGGTAGTTAGATGGCACGGAGCAGTTTCTACATAATCCCAAAGACATGCATATCAGTCTTTCGTAACATCCACCCACGTGGGTATACAGCCAAGCCCAACGTGCCGCAGTACACCAGCTACGCTTTTCTTACGCGCATCCATTCAAACAAGCCCAACTATCGACAACCCGAAATGAAGCGAAGGAGAACTCACCCTCCAGTTGATCATTCTTTTAGGTTTCGAGTAACACCAACGTCCCTTCGTGGAGAAAAACGGCAGGCACGAAAACAGAACAGTTCAATCCCGGCGAGGGCGTCAGTAAAGAAACAGGGCCACCAATAGTGACGCATCATAGCTACGTGGTGGTCGAATGACCAATCGGAGAAAAGTTTATCGAGGGTGAACGTCCTATCAGAAGGTTCTGGTAGTGGCCCCCCCCTTCGCGGGCGAAAGAAAAAAGACCTACAGATGTCACTGGTATTAAGTTTATAATATATGTATAATAAATATCAAATTATTTGTTAAGATTTGTTTAATTTCGTTTGTTCAATTTGTTCAAGTTCATGGTTTCAGATTTAGTGTCAGGCTCCAGTTGAATAAGATGTTCAAACACGAATAGATATTTTAATTCTGTAAGAAATAGAGATATGTAATTCCACCACCCCGCTGAAATTTATGTGTAAAGATTTTAGTGTAAAGTAAATTTTGACTCATTCCATGCAACCACATAAACATTTTAATAATTGATAACTCAGTGTCTCTATGCTCGATTACATTTTTCTTAGTTTGCTGCTTGTATAATAATTCTTGACTGGTTTCCTTCAAAGTTGAAAAATGAATTTGGATCACTCAGTTACGTGGGATGCAAAACTTAACATTTGTAATTTGTACCCATGGCTGTACCTGATGTATGTAGTATTTGTAGCTGTATGCAAACAAATATAATCTATGAAGTTTTAGACGTTTAGTGAGCTAAACATTACAGGAAGTAAAAACTAAAAACATGCATGATCATTTCCCACTGCTTTTCCTGGTGAAGGTCATGGTAGCAAGAGGTCAGACCAGATGTCTTTTTTTGTGACCACAGACTTTAGGTCGCTCTGGGAGATCTCAGATGTTCCCAAGCCTACTCGGAGAAATAACTCCTCTGTGTCCTGGGTCTTTCTTGGGGCCTCTATCGAGTGAGATGTACCCTAGGGAGCTGTCCAGGTGGCTTCTGTTTAAGATGCCCAAAGCATCTCAACTGGCTCCTCTCAATCAGAAGGAGCAGCAGGTCTGTTATGAGGTGCCTCCAGATCTCCAGAACCATTACCTTGTTACAGGGAGTGAGTCCTGCAAACCTGAGGAGAAACTGATTTTGTTCTTTTGGTCATTACCCAAAGATCATCATTATAGATGAGGAAAGGGACACATATTGACTGGCAAACTCCTGCTTTATCATCATGGATGGTCTCACCACCCTTACAACTGTACTCACTCAACCAATCTTCCTTTCAATCCCACATTTCCATCACTTGTGAAAAAGATCTCTAGGTACTTAAACTCTTTAACTAAGGGCAGACGCTCCCCCCTCACCTGAAAGGAGGAATTCATTCTTTTCTGAGATAGTGCTGGGGCCTCATATTTGGAGGTGATCATTCTCATCCCTACCACTTCACACTTGGTATCAAATTGCTCAAGTGTGAGCATCTGGGTTGGATGAAGCCAAAAGCGTTACATCATCTGAAAATAACAGCAATGCCATCTTTGGCCTCCATACTGGATGCCATTCCAGTCAAATCTGGTCTTACTAAGATGCACCCTTGATGGTGCTCAACACTCACTCTAAATGGCTTTGTTTTTTCTGCCAAGGATGTGGACGCAACCCCTAAGTAAGCGGCAAGAAATAATTGGGACAGTGAGTGAGGTTGGGGTCGTTAGGGTTTGCCTATCTAACCCATGCCTAGATCTGCTCCTGCTTACTGCGATCATACAGGGACTGAATAGCATGCAGTAGCTGCTATGGTACCTCATATTGGCTTCCTACCCAGGAATCCACTTTGTTTCTGCTGAATCCTAGGTGCGACCATTGGTCCTCTCTGCAGTATCCTGGCATAGGCTTTCCCAGGGAGGCTGATAAGTATAGTTCCCCTGAAAATAGGGAACAGACCCCCGTTTGCAGGTCCAATCCTAGTTTAATTTCCTTTCATATGACTTTAAAGAGGCGTGTCAACATCATCCAAACAACATCCAATGCTTTCAGCATCTCTGGGTGTTTTTCCTCTACCTCTGCAGCCTTTCCACCACTCAGGCCTCTGATCACCATGGCAACAATAACTGCAGTGATAAATTCTGATCCACCAGAACTTTCCAACATTGTCTCCTGCTGAGAGGGCATATCCACTGGATTAAGGAGTTCTTCAATGTGTTCTTTCCAATGTTTAACAGTATCCCCAGGTTTGGTCAGCATTTTCCCATCCAACCTGAACACAGCTTGAGCAAGGTTTTGCCTCCCTGTCCTGAGGCATCAGACTGTTTGGCAGAACATTGTTTGAGCCATTCGATAGTCTCTCTTTATGTCCACTATAAAATACTCCCATGCACAAGCTTTCACGTCTAGTACTTTTCAGCTGTCTCAGGAAACCCGCATAGTGTTTCCTTGAAGGTTTCCTTCTTCTGCTTGACAGCTTCCTTTACCACAAGTGTCCACCAACAGATCCTAGAGTTGCTGCTCTAACAAGCTGCTGCAACGATTCTGGCCTTAAACACGATCCATTCATACTCAATATCCCTGACCTCACTTTGCATGTGGGAGAACTTTTCCCAGTGGTGTGAGTTGAATTCATCTTGCACCCAAGTTTCAGCTAGATATTCCCAGAAAACCTTGAATGCTTGTCTGGGTTATCCAGATCCATACAGCTTCCTTCTCATGTGCTGAGAGACTCTGCTTCTTATCAATAGGTCTGATTCCAGAACTTCCAGTGTTTGGAGGTATGATCAAATATATCTAGTCGATACCTATGTATCTCCCGTGCTAGCTCGGGCTCCTTCCCCACTAGAGTGGTACCATTCCATATTCTCTATAAGCCTGTGTCCATTGTCAAGTGTAATCCATCTAGATCTTTTCCACTCATGTCTGCTGCTCAGAAGGCACTGCATCTGTCCTCCACTTCTCATCTTGCAGCTGGTGAGCCCACAAGATGGCACCACATAGCCATTTCTGACTGAGCCTGGCTAAGATGTGTGGGAGGCCAGGCCCCCAGGTGCTTGCTGGAGAATACTGCCTTCAACACCTGGCCCTCCCCGTGGACCTGTTTGCCAAGGGAGGCCTTACCCAGAGTTAAGCTCCAGAAGACATAGCTCTGTGAATCAGTAAGGCACACAGACCCTTCTACCGCAAAGTCATGATCCTCAGAAGGGTTCCAAACATACATTTATTAGGAAAAGTTTCCCATAACCAAGTATTTTTATGTAATATATGAGTGGAATAAGGGGAATAGATACTGTGGCAGTGGCTGAGGTAGTTTTTGTAGTCATGAGCTTTAATGTTTTTAATTAAACTCAACACTCACGAATATTGGCAAATGGAATTATGTAAATAAGGACCTTTATGCTCCTTAATGAAATAATTATATCAGGGCCTGTTAGCATGTGTTAAATGAGCAGTCCTTTGGCAGCTGTCGATGGACCGATGACTCAAGTGGAATAAGTTTGTCACAGTACTGGGGGCCTCGGGGTGAAGGGAACGCCTGGAGAAGGCATAGCAAGGAAAGACATGGACAGGAACAAACCAAGAACAGCTTGGGGAGCATGCTATCCAGCGGTTCCTGGCAAGGGGAGCGTCGGGAATGACGCAACTCGAGAGAAGCAGCCGGGTACATGCAACCCTATGAGGACGGAGCCTCGAGAGCAGCGCTGCGTGGAAAAACATGAACAGGAAACAACAGAGTAGAACACACACACACACACACAACAGGCCGGAGAGACAGTCCAGAACTCTGGGCAGACTACAGGGAACCAGGAGCGCAGGCGCAAGAACAGGGTTCCAGGGGGATGCAGGCACACAGGAACAAGGGAACCCAGAACAGGGGAAAGGCTTGTCCATTCATAGGCAGAATACCCATTGATCGGGGTGACTCTGGGCTCCGCAGACTGGATCACTCTTGGCTACCTGTTGGCATATAATACCAGCCACTGTGACAGGCAAGCAAGCATACCATGGCAGGGCCTAAGTATCTGAGGAAGCTGGCTCAGAACGTTTCATGAGGCAGTATGATCAAGCAGTCCTCCAGATCACAACTGCCCAAACCAACTGAGCAGACACAGGGAAATAGGGTAAGGAACCAGGCAACCACATCCTTAACAAGGCAACGTTATGCACCAGGTGCATAAAGAGGCAATTAGCATTACCACAGCAACCAGGTGCAGCACGAGGAAACCAGGCAGCAGGGGGAGGGGCCAGGGAACAGTAGCACGAGGGCATGATGTTTATATAAGTTACTCGACAAGAATTGCTGGAACTCAGGCATATAAGTTATTCAACTTCAACTTCTGGAGTGTCTCGTGCAGAAAAGTAACATATACTGAAGAAACAGTGGGGTAAAGGTAGATGATAACAGCCCAGCAAAGGTGAGATACCAGTGCATCTTAGCAATATGCTGCTATTTTGAAGGTCAGTACAATGTATATGTAAATCTATAGCACGTGGAACTCAACCATGGAAAAATTGGAAGTGTCACCTGATAAAAACAGCTAGCGATACTAACCAGATTCTTAGTTTATTAAGGAAGTTGCAGTGATATTTTTTTCAATGTTGTTAGTAGATAGCTAGTCTGTCTGAGGGGCTTTAATTCAATCAAAACAACATTTTTTGCAAATCAAATTTTATGTAAGTCAGGATTGTTATAGAGGTGAAGATCATCAATAAAAACTTCATAAACCTAGGAGAAAATATTTGGTACTCCAGTGGGGATATGTATGTATCTTGAACATTGGGCTGAATGCTACATAGATGAGATGATGGCTCTGTGTGTCGAACCTAATCATGACAAATAGTGGGGTGCTGATTTCTTCAACCAAATCACAGTAAATCTTTCAATTCACAGCAAGTAGGATCAATGACGTGAAGAAATGGTTTCTGATAAGATTTTCTGAGGGACCACTGATGTCACATGTAACGTAGCAAGTCTCAAAGTGTTACAAAATTTTTGTCACTTGAGAGTTTATTTAAGTTCAGTCCTTTCAAAGTTGTGTACAGCAACATTATAAAGTGTTTGCTTCAATGGTTATGATTTTCATAAATATAAACATGTCAAAAATATTGATGGTAGATGCCAGATAATCCCAGATTGAACTGCTGATCCAGACAGGATGCCCGTTCTTAGTAGTATGTTTCTATCTCTACCCAGCCTGAAACCAAAGGGAACAAAGAATGTTTTGGAAATGTTATTTTTGACATTTTTCTGTGTTCTGTTATGTTGGGAAGTATTCTAAACAGGTTTGACCAAAAAGCAGTCACCAGTGACATAAAGCAAGCAGTCTTACCTCCTGGGCTGCAGCGAAGGATGTACCTTCTGGCTTCATCATACAAGAAGATGAGAAGGGAGTAGGGGAAAGCACAGAACCACCAGCAAGGTCTGGCAAGACGTACGAAAACACACAGACAACAAAGAGTTAATTCATCTTTTGGATTTTCACAGTGCTGGTAATGGATCCCTTTTGTGTGGGTGATTTTAAATGTAAAAATAACCTACTTGAGGGGGTACATTCTGAGGGCAACATCCATGCCTGGGCAGTATGAGAGGAATGCAGCCAGAGCAGTTTCCTCAAATAGTCCAAAGATGAGGATTCTATTCCTGGGGTGCACAAAAAATGCCACATTTTTAAAATTCAGTGTATTTGTGCATTATATCCATGCTACAGGATGCCATCTGTCAGCCGAGTGAGAGAGCTTTTTTTTTACTACAGGTTAGCTAATGGTAAAAATGAGCCTCAAGCTGCATACATACTTCATGCCTTGCTGGAAGACTGAGTTTCTCCTGGTCTTACAGATGATCAAGTCAGCCCACTGTACGATCACAATGCTGACAAAGAAAGCAGTGTGGCAGGTGTACTCTACAATCTTTCTCTGTTCATAGGTCTAAGATGCAATGAAGTGTGAGAGAGAAACAGAAAATTAGAATTGCATTGGTTGCACAATCTCGCCGTGATTTATAGGTCAAGCAAGGTATATGTTTGGGTGCTGACCCACTGCTGGCCGTAGCTATCTTCTAGGTCATTAACATATTTGTCGTCCCAGCCAACACGGATGCCTAGAAGCGTAGAGGGGAGGAAGCCGTTCTCGGCCAGTATGACAAAGTAGGTGAAGAAACCCGCTGTTGCCTGCATCATGCCTAAAGGGTTTATCAGATATAGGATCAGATTGTAAAACTATACATAGCTTTCATAAGGATCACAGAACAAAGAAATCTCATCAGAACATACAGTGTAACCTATGAAAATATAAAAGACACAATTTTTAATTTACTGTAAACCAACTTTAATATGTAGTAGAACAGTCACAACCATGCTTCTGAATTTTTTGATGGATGTAGATGAAGGTCCCAATTGTCCATATAGATATTTTTCAATAGAATTGAAAGTTTGAAGCATGCATTCAATGGGCATTTCTGAGATCTTACCGATCTGACCATAGGCTATACTGATGAGCCTCTCATTCACCAGCTTGTCTGTTTTGGGGTTTCTGGGTTGCCTCTTCATGATGTCACTCTCAGCAGCTTCATAGGCCAGGGAAATTGCAGGCACCTTGCATTTTGAAAGGAGAATTTTAGTGATAAGAACCTGTCAAGAACTCTTAAATGAAATACTGATCTTCTCAATAAAGAGATTTTATACACTCACCATGTCAGTGCCCAGGTCGATACAGAGGATGGTGACTGTTCCCAAGGGGAGAGGGATGTTGGCAATAATGAAGAGTAGGAATGGAGAGATCTCAGGAATATTGCTGGTCAAGGTGTAGGCGATGGATTTCTTCAGATTGTCAAAAATGAGCCGGCCTGCAGACAGTAAACGTTACAGTCAATAAGAGTCATAAGGAATGGGTGCAGGGCAAGGCTCCTTTATTCCAGCATACTTCACCTTCTTCCACTCCAGTCACAATGGAGGCAAAGTTGTCATCCAGAAGGATCATATCAGCAGCCTGCTTGGAGACGTCAGATCCTGCAATGCCCATGGCCACGCCGATATCAGCCTTCTTTAAGGCGGGGGAGTCGTTGACACCATCACCTGTCACAGCTACGATGGCACCCTGGGGGTTAAAAGTAGATAGATTTGTGTGTTTTCTTAAAATTTGGTTTTTCACAGCAGGTCTGGCTACATGCAGTGGGCTTAACAACCACACAACAGTCATACATCATGTGTACAATACGTAAATACATGGTATTAAAACACAATAAGTACAATATGAAGGCTTTGTGATTTATATGTCTAAATTTAGGAGGCATAGCAGCTCAGTGGCTAAACCTGTCATTTCGCACCTTCAAGGTTGAGGGTTCAAATCTCATTTCTGCTCTACATGTGTGGAGTTTGCATCTCTGTGTTTCTCCCTGTTTCTTGTGGGTTTCCTGCGACAGTTAAGTTAGTAGTGTGTTTGAATGTGCATAAGTATGCACCCTGCAACGGGGTTATAACCTGTCCTGGATGTACCCCAGCCTTGTGCTCTATGTTATCTAGAAGAGCCTCCAAGTGACTGTAACCAGGATAAATGGTTGGAGGATGTATGTATAAAGATTATAATAAGAAATTGAAATAAATACAGAACTATCTGGGTACTTGAACAAATATGTTCCAAAATTAATCTGCTGTGTATGAAAGATATTTACTTTGGAGGATGACTCAAGTTAAACCTTTTGCTAACCTTTTCTGCTTCTGCCCCTGACCGTAGTCTGGAAGCACAGGGGAGACTTATGCGGTCGCGCTGCTCCAGGACCGAAGTTATCTTGACTCGAACTTTGGGGTTACCTCCCCTTCCTTCTGGCCGCAGATGGTGGTGCAATGAACCACGCACACACTTCTCTTTTTAAACTGAAGACTCCTTTTATTTTCCACTATCACTCTGTCTATGCTACACCAACTTGCTTTGGTCGCAACCAGCTCCTCACTGCTCTCTCCTTCTCTCACTCTCCTGTGCACACCGCTCTTAAAGGGAGCTGCACCATTTACAACACTTTCCTTAGGTTTATTGGGTTTAAAGTTGCAGTGAAAATAATAATGTTATATACAGTACTGTGTGAAAGTCTTGAGCCGCCCCTCATTTCCTCATATGCTTCCAAAGAGCCAGACTTATATTTTTAATGTAGTCTTGAGGAATAGTTCTCCAGGCGTCCTGAAGGACTTTCAAAGTTTCTGACTCTCATTTTCAGTTCAGTCTCTGTACCTGTCCAGTTTCAGAGGAATGTTCTTTGTTTGTTAAGCCACACAGTGACCTACGTATGAATCATTCAAGAATAACAAAGCCATCTAACTTAAGGCATGAACCAGTGAAGAAACAGGTGCAGATGATTACAGATGATCAGATGATGTTGCAATAAATCACTGTACCTATTGTCCCATTTTCCTAGCAAAATATAAAGAAATGACGGGGTGGCTCAAGACTTTTGCACAGTACTGAACTATTGATAAAGTGGTAGGGAGACAGAAAAAACATATCCCTTTATTTCTTCTTAGTCCAGTTCTAGTCAGCTATGGATGGCTGAAGTTTGGTTTTGTACCTGTCTCTGGCAGCCCTCCACAATGATCAGCTTCTGCTGTGGGGAGGTCCTAGCGAACACAATCTCTGTGTGGTGTTTGAGGATGTCATCCAGCTGCTCTGACGTCAGTTCTTTAAGTTCTCCACCATGGACCACACAGGCCTTGGCATCTCTGTCATTTACAGCATAAAGGAACTGTGGTTACCAAAACAAAGAGCTGGAGAATCAGAAGGGGGCACCTTTTATTCTGACTTCTTGCTCAGCCAAGAGAGGGAAGGAGGGCGACATACATACATACATACATACATACATACATACATGCCAGTGTGGTCTTGCCAGTCTGACTTGACTTCTACGTTTTTTCTGCTTCCTTTAATATCCTAGTTGTTTTGCTCTTTAGAGTTACTGTTTATCATCTACACCAAAGAGTTGCCCTATCAACTCATAATTTCCTGTGCCCATGTAGTTTGAGCACAAGGACAATCAGTTCTCTGACTTTGCACCCCTAATATCTTGTTATGACGAACAGCTACATTCTCTGAATTCTATCACTGTGGGAAAGTTACTCCCTCTCATTTCCGTACACTCACCTGTACATCTTTTGCTACAAACGCATATTTCTTATAGGAGTACATGGGTTATTCGGATAAAACAGACTCATGTATCATAACTTTCTCACACCAAAGATTACAAGTTTCAGTCAAATAAATTCTTTCTCCTCTAACACTTCTTTTCGTTTACACCACACTTCCAGCAATATTGGACGCAACTGACCTTGTTGTAAAAGTGGTTAGTTATTGTCCTTGAGGTCAATTATTTGAAAACCAATATTAATCTATACCTGGGGTTGACTTCTCGAACTGGGATGTTTAATCGGGCGGCAATGTCCTCCACAGTCTCATTGCCTTCTGAGATGATACCTACACCCCTAGCAATGGCTTTAGCTGTGATTGGATGATCACCGGTAACCATTATAACCTAAATTAAATAATGAAAATATAAAAGACACAAGATTTAATTTACTGTAAACCAACTTTAATATGTAGTAGAACAGTCACTGTTCTACTGTAGAATGTTTTAAAATTCTGGAGGCTGTTTCTAATCAGTTTCCAAAGATAACGATAATCATGGTAGACGTACTTTGATTCCAGCACTCCGGCACTTGCCTACAGCATCAGGTACTGCGGCACGAGGAGGGTCAATCATTGACATGAGACCAACAAAGCAGAGATTTTCAGTGGGGAAGTTCACTTCTTCTGTGTCAAACTGGAAGCTCTCAGAAAACTGGTCATCCGGAAGAGAGAAGTGGCAAAATCCTAGAAAGCAGTGAGCATGAGAACATAGTGATATTCATTTAATATGGACATTTTTAAATCAAAAATACAAAATCAATGTTTTTGCATATTTTCAAAGACTCTTTCTTTAATATTTGTCGCCGTCTCTCTTGCAACATGCAATGTTTGAGATTGTTAACCATGCAACAGTTTTATATTAGAATTTTAATATTGCAAAGATTACTAAATAGAAATAAAATACACATTTTAAAGTTCAAATTCATTTACCCAGTACTCTCTCCCCCAAGCCTCCAAGTTCGAGATAAGCATTTTGAAAGGCATCCTTCATCTCATCGTCAAGGGGCTGCTCCTTGCCCTGGATCATGATAGTGGAACAGCGGTCCAAGATCCTCTCGGGTGCACCTTTCATGACCAGCAGGTGCTTAGACTCTGAGCTGTTAAGGCTCTTGTGGATGGAAAGCTGTGAGGAAATGGGACTATAAAAACAGCTTCTAAAATTATATTTACAGTGACTTTATTCTCAAAAGATGGGTTAAGTGTTATTTACCTGGTATTTGTTGGTAGAGTTAAAAGGGATCTCTGCAATCTTAGGATACTTATCCCTCATGTCCTTCACAGAACCGCAGCACAGCTCGATACATTTAAGCAGGGCAGACTCAGAGGCATCTCCAGCAACATCCCTCTAAAAAATAAGAAGCAAAGGAAGATGGATGAGCTTTATGAGGAGTATGCATTTTGACACTTTCAAATAAAAGTATGGAAGGGTCATAGTCTTTTATGTTATGGAATTTACAGCGAAGTACCTTGAGAATTGGAACATTGCTCTGTTCAGCCAGGAAGACGGCACGGTTGCACAGCCCAGCAATTCTCGCCAGGGCAGCCCAAGTGGCAGAGCTCCTGTCAAAGGAGGTGCCGCTCTGGTTCTCTGTAGTGTCCGCCTCATGGATCTGGTTGTCAAACCACATGTGAGCCACAGTCATGCGGTTCTGGGTCAGGGTGCCTGTCTTGTCAGAGCAGATGGTGGAGGTGGAGCCCAGGGTCTCCACAGCCTCCAGGTTCTTCACCAGGCAGTTCTTCTTGGCCATACGCTTGGCAGTCAGGGTGAGGCACACCTAGGAGATGGAAGTAATGGAAATGAAACATGCAGAGATACTGACAATCTGCTCCGACTTTTCCTACTGCTGATTTTTACATATGATCATTAGGTATGATTATGGGTATCTTAGTCCTCCACTCACAGTAACAGTGGCCAGGAGTCCTTCAGGTACATTAGCGACAATGATTCCAATGAGGAAGATGACGGCTTCCAGCCAGGCATATCCAAGAATGAGGGAGAGGATGAAGAAAGTCACGCCCAGAAAGACAGCAACCCCTGTGATGATGTGAATGAAATGCTCGATCTCGATAGCTATTGGTGTACGTCCAACCTCCAGGCTGGAGGCTAGGGTGGCGATGCGGCCCATGACAGTGCGATCCCCGGTGTTGATGACAATGCCACGAGCAGTGCCTGCAAGTGGGCAACACGGGACATTTAGATTCTGCATTTACAGTTACAAAAAATATTTTTGACCTGTGTTGGAGAACACAGCCATAAACCCAAACATTAGAGTACATTCATCTATCCATCTTCCAGTTAATGAATATGGTCACAGTGAGCCTGGAGTCTACACCAGGAAAAACTAAGTAAATGGCAGGAATGAACCTTGAACACTTTGCCAGCCCAATGGAGGATATAGACAAACAATAACGGTAATCTAAAGGCATCAGTTTGTCTAACTGCGGGAGGAAACTGGAGTATCTAAAGGAAATACATGCAATATAGAGGGAACATGCAAACTCCAGAATCTGAGCAGGGAAACCCCAAACCCTGGAGGTGTGAAGCAGTACATTCTAAATGTATTTCAAACAACTCCAAATTCAATACTGCCAGGATTCTCATAGTAACATAGAATGCTAATAAATATTATTCAGATAGAATGTGTTTCAGTGAATTTAAGTAAACAATATACCTTCTACACAGTTAGTGGAAAAGAATACAATGTTTCTGGTCTCCAGAGGATTGTCATTGGAGAAGTCAGGAGACCGAGTCTGCGGCTCTGATTCTCCAGTGAGAGAGGAGTTGTCCACCTAAATAAAGATCAACAGGTTAAAAATATTGTGACAGATGAACTAATTGCTGTTACGATTACTCCATACTAACCCATGACCCTCAGATCTAGAATCTGGTGATCTAACCACAGACTAATGGTGAGGAGAAGAGCGTCCATGAGGTGACGCTACAGACCCAGAAAGCATGAATGACTTGCCTTGCATCCGTGAGCAGAGATGATGCGCAGGTCGGCAGGGATTCTGTCCCCTCCCTTCACCTCCACCAGGTCTCCAACCACCACATCCTCAGCATTGATGCTCTTCTTCTCACCATCACGGATCACCAA
>JAACJT020000030.1:145131-172880 GCA_009936485.2 Gymnarchus niloticus
GGGCGGCCTGGCGTGCTGTGGTCCATGGAGTCGCGAAGAGTCGGACACGACTGCGTGACTAAACAACAACAACAACCCACAGCCAAGCATTTTTTCTGCTGGGGTACAGCAACACCACATGGACAAACCACACACTGTGGTAAGGCTACACTGTGATACTAGAACTGGCAGTGATAATAACGGGAGTCTGTTGAGTTTAGTTGTGATTATGATTACATTTATTAATTAGTATTTTGGACAGCAGTGCATGGTTGCCTGTTGTAAAATAGCAAATTTGTTTTTTATTTTATAAAACACAAAAATAAAACACAAACACAAAAGACCTAAACCCAATTAACAACACAGTTCCAAGCTGCCCCAAACACCACACAGGTTTTTACTGAAGCAAAAAGCCCCCCTTTCTTCCTCTGGTCTTCCTTGTATTTCACCTGTAGTCTGAGGAAAATACAAGTCAGGTGCAAATCAGGGAGGAATCAGCCAATCAGACACAGAACAAACAAAAATAAGATACTGTAATTGCCTCTTAATTGGCTAATTGACTTGTAGTTCTACAACAGAACTAACAGGGCCAAAACAGAAAAAAAAAAGACTGACCATAACACATTGTACATGATAAATGTATCACAGACAGACAGACACTTTATTAATCCCCAAAGGTGAATCCAGGCATTACAGCAGCAAAAGTTACACAATATCACACACACACACACACACACACACACACACGCGCGCACAATAACAACACGACACTTAACAACACTGTTAGGGGACAGACACGGACTACCAAAGTTGCAGTCACAGCTTCCAAAGGGAGCTGCATTTATTAACCTAAACACAAGGACATAGCAGCACATACAGGACTGGTGGAGCAGGACATGACCACGCAATGTTGCATGGTCCTGGAAGACAGTCAATCCTCTTGGTGGGTGGCAGTCTCCCTCAGCACTTCTGCATCCCATCTTGCCCCAGTGGCTCATCCTTCAGTTGGCCCCCAAGTGCTGTTTCTCCTCCCTGACTTGCTCCTGCTCCTTTATGCCCCGGGGGATCTAATCAGCGATGAGCACCAGCTGTGGCTCCTCTCGTGCAAGTACACGACTGACTGTGCAAAGTGAAGCATAAATACAACAACTACACTACAATAATACAAACAATAACACAAGTAATATAAAGATAAGTCAACAATAGGAAGTAATCTGGTTATGCAATGGTTGAACGTGCGAACTGGAAAAAATAGCTAATAAGTAGTATTCAGAAACTATGAATATTGCACTTATCCATTGGTGACTGTCTGACTGTACCAAGATTAGCCCAAGGTAGTATTGTATGCTCTGATGGCCGCAGGAATGAAGGACCTGTGAAAACGTTCCTTGGTGTACCTTAGGGAACGTAGCCTGTTACTGAAGACACTCCACTTGAGCCATGACTGTCACATGCAGATGGTGGGAAGCATTTTTCATAACGAACAAGAGCTTCTTCCTCATTTTCCTGTCCACCATCTCCTCCAGGGAGTCATGACTGATTCCAAGCACTGCACCAGCCTTCCTGAGCAGCTTGTTCAGGCTCTCAACATCCCCCTGCCCTAATACTGCTGCCCCAGCACACTGCAGCATAGATGATGGCTGCTACTACCACAGACTTATAGAAGGTCTGGAGCAGCCTCCCACTGACACCAAAAGAGCTGGGCCTTCTAAGAAAGTACAGCCTGCTCTGTCCCTGCTTATGCAGGGTGTCTGTGTTTGCACCCCACCCAAGCTCCCTGTCTAGATGTACCCCTAGATACTTACAGGTCTAGAAAACCTCCACATCCACTCCCTGTATACTTAACAGAAGTGCAACCATTTAAACAGTGCAGCTGTAACGTTATGTGTGGTTACAAGCAGGAGGAAATGTTAAGGCTAACAGACTCAGATTACTTTATTTACCCCCAAGGGGAAATTTTTGTGTAGCAGTAGCCTTTACATAAATGACAGAATCAATTAAAAACACAGACACAAGATAGGCGTGGGAGTACATGTAACACAAAAATTACACTTAAAAGTGTATGTATTAATATACACTGAATGTGCAAATATTCAAATGTACAAGATACCAAAAATACCTTAAGTTTTTAAGTGTGCGATTAGAAGAGACACCCCTCCTGCACAGAGAGGAGTCGTTATAGCCGGTTATTGTCGTGGGCACGAATGACCTTCAGTAACTATCTTTATTACAACGGAGCTGAAGGAGTCTCTGACTAAACACACTCTGTTGTCCAGCTAATAGGTTGTGAGTAGTATTGTCCATAATATTGAGCAGCTTATGCAACATCCTTCTCTCCACAACCAACTCCAAAGACTCCAGAGCAATCCCCATCACAGACCAGCCTTCTTTATCAATTTGTTCAGCTTCTTAGAGTCGCCAGCTCTAATGCCGCTGCCACAACAAACGGATACATAGAAAATAGAGCTTGCCACGACATACTGGTAGAATCGTACCGCACACATTGAAGGACCTAATGAAGCAGAGTGCGTGCAACGGCCATTTGTTGCCTGTGCTGTCATAACAGTAATGTCCAAAACTAACGTCGTCACATCAGTAGTTAGCCCTCATTCGAGCATTTTTTGTAAACATGGCGAAACGAAAATATCACATCGACTACATTAAATGTGTTTTTCTTTAAATTGACGATCAAAGAGAGGGACCATAACCTCAGTGTTTTGTGTGCAGCGAGGTACTGGCATATGAATGCATGAATCCATCAAAATGAAAGGGTATCTAATAACGAGACACTCCGCTTATAAAAGCAAACCTCTTAAGTACTTTTAAAGAAGACTCCAACAGCTAAGGTCATCGCAAAAGTGCCTAACGTCTTCATATTCGAAGCAAGAGAAGGCAAACCGTGTATCTTACCATGTAAGATTATGTTAGGTTCAAGAAAAGTGCTATTCTTCATGATACAATGCTGATCAGGATGCATTCCCTGATAGAGTAAACTCTACTTGTGATTCAGGATAAGTCTGCTTTTTATTTCATTGTGTTTTTAGCCCTATTTGCACTTTTTTCCTTAATTTCATGTTTGTGGTTCTTCATGTCAAACTGGTTGGTCACCCCTGTCCAAGTAGATCAGTGAGCAGCTTGAACAAAGGGAAGTCAGTGATGAGTAGGCATTCTGTGAAGAGATGAGTCTTGAAGTGTTTCTAGAAGATCGATAGGGAATTTGATGACTGCATGTGAAGAGGTTTATCAGCTCAGGCAGGAAGTGCTGCCGGCTAAAAATTACAGCAGCCTAATCATGAAATGGCAGGTGCCTGGACTAGTAGTTGAATTGCATAATTTGACAGTGGATTAACACTAAACCAAATTTTCATCTTTTTTTTATTTTGAACAAATGGAACAATATATTTTTAAAAACTATTAAGGCATATACTATTATTTAAAAATATTACATATAGTTAGATCTGGCACTTTTTTCAGTTTTGTATTACAAATAATGCAAAACAACACCTTTCATTTTTATAAAAACGTCTGGGTTCGTATTTTCTTGGTGCATATGTAATGTTCCTGTTATGTTCAATGAAGAATACGCCATCTAAATGACAACTGCAAAACCATAGATTTCCAGCAGAGGGCACTGACTGCATGACTTTTGTCTCTCCAGTTGAGAGCACAGAGATCACGCTGACTGCACACTGACTTCAGAACATTTGGAGTCAAATTAGAATTATAGAGCTATGACATTCTGTTATAACACAGGCTGTGTTATACTGCAGTCTTTTCTTATTAGAGGAGGATTGTTAAGAGAAGGGCAAAAGCATTTGAAAGCAATAGCCTGTTAAAAGTTTATGCTCATGAGTCTGTGCGATTTCATTGAATGGTACAGAACAACCACACACACACACAGAGCTTTATCATAAAATGTTCAGCTCATTTCCTTCACCTTTACTTGCACGTTGTATCAGATTTAGTGAACAACACTGAGGGGTTAAAGTTTACCTGCTTAGTTCAACTTCACTCACCTCCGCTCCATTAAGGATTGCATAACGACATCAGACAGAGGAATTCAGCACAGGCCTTTCATTGTTTCCAGACATGTAAGAGGGCCTCAGAGGTCAAAGGCGCAGGCACTCAAACCGGGGAGCCATCGATGTGATGGGGTTTTGGGGGCCGGAGTGTGACCAGATAGCAGAAGGCCTCTGTAGGCTGCAGCTACATTGCCCCCTGTTCTTCTGTGCAGTTCACTTGGGTTTTGTTTAAACCTCTTATTTGGTTGTCTTGAGAAACTGATGGCTAGAAGAATGCCGAAGGTGTTGTGCTGTGCTGACTTCGTAATTGCAAACTTAGAAATGGTAGTGAATGTGTGTGTGACACACACCCATACTGTATATGTATTGTATATGTGTGTGTATGAGAGAGCGTATTTTATGCCCGTAAAATCTATTTGTTTTTCTCATTTATTTAAAGTTTAGTTTCTAAATGACCTCTCCCATGACCTCCCTCTTCTATTCCATGTTGGCTAACAGCTTACAATTGCTGGATTTGGAATGGTAAAAACATCAGACTTGCTCTCTGTCTGCATATGTATGAGGGCCCCAGTTACACTGAACCCAGTCTACCTACCAGCTATGAGAACATAGTAAATTAAAGATGGATGGATGGATATGGAACAGCACAATTGAATGTCTTTTGCTGAATGTACTCTTTTGTTTGGTCAGGGAATAATGCAGTGGGTGTGATTCATTGTCCATTATGCTAAGTAGCTTGCTGACTGTCCTTTCCTGTATGACTATTTCCAGGGAGTCCAGATCAATTCCCCAAACAGAAGCAGCTTTCCTGGTCGGTTTGTTTTAGTGTATTTGCCTCTGTTGCAGTAATGCTATAGCCCCAGGGTACAACAGTTTAGAAGATCACACCAGCTACAACAGCCCGTTAGAAGTGTTGTAACAGGAACCTGCATAGTCCAAAGTACCTGAGCCTCCTCAGGAAGTAGAGGCGACTCAAGCCATTCTTGCATACAGTCTCTGTGTTTGTGGTCCATTGATTCCTATGATCCAAATGTACATCCAGGTACCTGGAAGTGTGCATTACCTCCACAATCTCTCCATTAATTGTGACTGAGGTCAGGGTGCTTTTTGTCCTCCTGAAGTCCCCTTATCTTCTTGGTTTTACCAAAATTGAGTTGCAGCTTGTTCTGCTTGCACCAGTCAGTGAAATCCTCCACCAATCTCCTGTCCATCTCCTATACACCCTACTCAGGCCGTGTCATCTAAGAACTTCTGTAGGTTTATTTGAAGTCTGAGGTGGACAGGATGAACAGGATGGGAGCCAAAGCTGTTCCCCAGTGGGGCCCCAGTGCTCCTCATAACCACGTCTGAGACAGCCCTGAAGTCACAGGAACTGTGATGCCAGTCAGGTACTCAATAATCAAGGACACAGTGGAGATGTCCACCAGCATTGAGGGTCCAGTACTCCTCATAACCACATCTGAGACACAGCCCTGAAGTCACAAGAACTCTGGTACCAGTCAGGTACTCAATAATCAAGGACACAGTGGAGATGTCCACCAGCATTGAGGGTCCAGTGCTGTCTTGACCAGTGGTCTGAAGTGAGCCAGGACAAGCTTTTCCACAATGGAAGACATCAAAGCTATTGGTCGATAGTTGCCAAGTGTTAACGGAATAAGCAAATGTACTTCAGCCAGCTTGTACAAATATTTCTTGCAGGGTAAGAGTTTTTTTTTTTTTTTGCACATTCTCTCCCATATCTGCATTTACCAGCAAAGGACATTTTTCAAGCCCTATTTATTTTCTCATATTCACTGGAGAGCTGCACGGTAATTAATTAGGCAAACGTATGTATGTTCACAGAGTAAACAAATACAGTGCTATGGTTGCTATTCACAGTCCCTTGGCAAATTGGATGTCTTTTCACTGTGTCCTGGAGGGTTGGGGTTAGGAGTTTGGCACAAGTGTCGTACAGTGAGTACTACAGCAGCTGACGGTGACTGGAATCCCTTCTATATGGTGTATAGAGAGTGGGGTTCAATTGGCTGGAGTGTCCTTGCTTACATCATTTCTTAACCCCTCTTGGATTGGTTGCCATTAGTGAATGCTGCTTATCCTATTGGTATTATCTTACATATAGAGAGTAACCTGTTGTGTGGCCATGAGTTTGACAGAGTGTCCCGTAGCGTTCTCCTGTTCTCTGACATAAATATTGTTTACTGAATTATTAAACACACCCAATGCAATATAACCACTCTTCCCTGTTCATGGTTATCCCCAAGTGGAGTAGGAATTGTAGCTGGCCCTCCTCTGCTCTTGTTTTCGTCTGTCATCTTACGATGCGATGAATAATGAGGAGCATGAATATTTTATCTGGGGCAGTTATGGCAGATGAACTCACCATCTTAGGTAGGTGAATGCTGTGTCTTTGTATATTGTAAATACATAAAATATACAGAATATTAGAGCTGTGGCTGGATCCATGACTGAACGAGGATAGGAAGATGTACTGGCTATAAATAGGGCAAAGGGCAAGATAATTGCAAACAGGTGATAGTGGTAATCAAGGTCAGGTGATAAAGGTGGTTTAGAATCAGTGTCAAGGAGCCCTCTGGTGGGGAACTGTGGAGTGGTGTGACATTTTGGCTCACTATATTCTCTGTTGGGTGAGATTTCTTTGTTTAGGACTTCTGAGTCGAGATTCTATGCAGGATTTGCACAGCTTTTGTTCCCATAACTGTCTTGCAGGTATCGTTGGTCACTCATTGTAAGATGAGCCTAGCAAGACTTGTACCAACATTGTCTCTGTCAGCTGTTTGCCTGTTACAGCCTAATGTTTGTTCAATTTCCTGTTTTTGTATATTAGTAAAACTAAATTTTTTTCACATCTTCTTACAAAATAGAACATGAGGAAATGGAAAACACAGTTTTAAAATGATTATTTCATTTATTGAAGGAGTGAAGTTATCCAACACCTACATATATCACCCATGTGAAAAAGTAATTGCCTCCACCCCCTAAACCTAACAGGTTGTGCCACCTTTAACAACAACAACTGGAACCAAATGCTTCCGACAACCGGAGACACCTTTCACATTGCTGTGGAGGAATTTTGGCCCACTTGTCTTTACAGAATTTCGTTCATTCAGCCACATTGGAGGCTTTTTGATTGTGAACTGGCCATTTAAGGTCCTGCCACAGCATCTCAATGGGGTTCAAGTCAGGACTTTGACTGGGCCATTCTAAAACCTCAGTTCTCTTTCTGAGCCATTCAGAGGTGAACCACTCCTGTGCTTTGGATGATTGTCTTGCTGCATAAACCAGTTGTGCTTCAGCTTCCGATCACAGACTGATGACTACAAGGAAATTAATCAGCCGTTAAGTGAGGCTAGAAGACACCAAAAGGGCATTATTGAACTCAGCTTTGCTACTCGAAATGCTAAGGAGCAGTGGGACTCCGTGAAAGCTGCAACTAACATGGAACCTAATTGGAAGCGCCTTATTACCACGGATGAGAGAGCCAATGAGAGCCAATGAATTGAATAAATTTCACCTGAGGTGCGAGACTCAGGATTTTACTAATAAATGTAACACTGTGTTATAAATCATCATATGGAACTCAGAGGCCAGGCTGGTGGTGGACCTGCATAAAATTGCATCACTTTTCTGTCAGGTGTACTCAAAGAAGTCCACTAAGATTGAGGGAATTTCTGCTTATCTGATGTGGACTTATGCAGAGGAGTTGACCTCTGCTCGATGCCCTGTTTTCCAGCTATCACTGGATTCACACGCTGTTCCTAAATGTAATTGAATAAAACAGGAATTACACTGGTCAGCAAAAGTACCTTGCTGTACTGATGATAATGGCTGCAAAACAGTTGCTCTAACTTTTGTTGGAATTAATTGCTTAGAGATATATGTTGTGTTAAAGCTCAAAGCTGATGCAAAGTCACTGCTAGATACATTTCAGTTTGCCTACAGGGAGGGAAGAGGGACTGATGATGCCATTAACACTGTAACTCATCTGAGTCTTAAGCATTTAGAACAGTGGTCTCAAACTACCAGCCCGTCGGCCAGATCCGGCTCAGCAGATGGTTTAATATGGGCCCGTACATGTTTAGGATTTAGTGTTGTTAGGCCTGCAAATTCATTTATTTCTCTGTCTTTTTAAACTGTGTGAGTTTGCCTTTGAAAATAAACCAGGAAACCCATCTGGCTCATCCGGTCACTTGGTTTGTGCAAGTCTGTGCATATGTACATAAACAGTACATAGTAAAAGTTACAATTTACAGAAACTTTGGATAGTTTGCATGTTCTGCATTTGCCCAAGCAGCCTGCTTAGGCGGTGTCCTCCTGCTGAGTGGCTCTCAAGTAATTTGAGTTTGAGAGCCCTGATTTAGAAAATGCTAAGGCTTATGAATGTCTCCTTTTGGCTGATTTTAGTTCAGATTTTAATGCTCTTCAGTCATAACTGCTTATGAAACTTGTAAAGATGAACGTTTTTCCGTATATGAAGGATTAATAGTATTCTCATTATCACAGGTGCCCCCCGAGGCTGTGTGGGCTCTCCTGTCTTCTTTACATTGGACACCAACGATTGTGTAAGCAGATACAAGAACAATTATACTATCAAGTTCTCCGATGACATTGCTATCTGTTGGACAGAGAACATGATACATGAGATTACCATTCTGAAATGGCTGAGTTTGTCCAGTGGTGTGATGTTAACCACCTTAACAGGAATGTACAGAAGACGGAGGAAAACATACCTGATCCCAGATCTGTAGGTGATCGTAGACCAGTAATTATCCGTGACACCCTCCTTTACTAGGTATGTATCTACAAGTATCTTGGTACCCATACTGACGATGATTTGACAGAGAAAGTTTATGTTGATAGTTTTATTTAAGACTACAGCAAAGGCTTTATTTCTTATGACAACTCAGACTCTTTGGTGCCAGTCAAAAATTGTGTTTTTGTTTTGTCAAGCAGTTCTCTGGAGTCCATTGGGTTATGGGATACAGGCTTGATGTGGGAACTTTTCAGTCCAGCTAAAATCTCAGCTTATGGCTGTAAAAATGACACTCTTTCCTACAAACCATGTAGGAGCAGTCTTTGCATAGAAGAGTGCAGAAAACTGTGGCTAACCCGTACCAGGTCCTTTACTCTGAGTATCAGCTCCTGTCCTGGGGTAGATGCTAAAGAGTCCCATTGTGTAGGAGCAACCGTTACAAAACATCATTTGTGCCAGCTTCAATTAACATCTTAAATAGGAAGCTCTAGGGAAAATGAGTAACAATGTAGGGATCCAGCGGACTGTACAACAGTCTGGATATGAATAGGTTTTATTTACCTTTTATTGTGATTATTTATTTACTGGCTTTTTATTTTAACTGAATATATAAAGATAGTATTTTGTGTTTACTCAGGTTGTCTTTGACTTAAATTGAATTTAGTTTGATGATCTGAAACAAATAAGCATGACAAATATGCAAAAATAGAAAATATAAGAAATATTTTTTCATGGTACTGTGCATTGTATGTATTATTTGCCTGAGTTATATGTCATTTTGGACAACACATCCGCCAAATAAATGAATATAAAGGTAATGCAAATGTAAATTTTAGGTAAAACCGAAGCAGTTAAAACAAGTCATGCAATAGCTGTTGACAAGCTTACACAATATCATCTTCCTCAAAGAAAGAGTTACTTCTTTTCTGTTTTATTGTGGGTCGTAATAATGAGTTTGTCAATATGTGGTTGTATTTCTTGTGGGGACCTTCAATTCATTTCTTTATGGGCCTAACCCTAATCCTAACTATAACAATCCTAAGCCTTACCCAGCCCTAAACGTAATCATAAATAACCCAACAAAATACAACACTATTGACTATTTAGGTTTATTGATTGCATTCACAGATTTTAATAAAACTGAGTTTTCCTTGTGGGGACACGACAAATGGCCACAAGGTAAAAATGCCTGGTTTTTATTACCAGGGCACACACACAATCATCTTCTGTGGTGGTTCTAGGCCATTTCAAAAAGGTGGGCCAGGCTGTGGCCAGTTTTTCTGTCGGAGGTGCACATTTGGAAAAAAATTCTTGTGTTGTCACCAATAAAATTACAAGTTAATGAAACAAACTTTCATCTAGGGAAGCCAGATAGCAGAACTATCAAAGGGGGGGCACCGGCTCCTCAGCCACCCCCAGAACCACCCCTGTCCCCTGTTAGTAATTTAGAGTCACTAATAAGGGTATGACTTAGTTTTTGTTATTTATTGCAGTTTTAGGCTGTTTTTGATTATTTCTGCAGAACTCAATGATGCTTAATGAAGAGCTACCATTACCCATTCGCGCAGACAACTCCTTTGTTGTTTTTTTATTTTTAACTCCTAGTGCATTAACTTTGCCAAATGTACTAAATAACTAATGCATAAATAATTCAAAGTCTAAATAAACACAGTTGTCTACTTTGTGCAAACCATGGAATGGCTCTTTCATAACTTATGGATCAAATTAAACCTTGTATTGATAAAGCATAATGTAGATTAACTTTCTTTAAGAATGTTTCACTCTTATGGAATCAACTGAGTGCCAGTAGTCAAAAGGTGTCTACAAAAAATCTTTGGAAAGGTAATAGTGTCATTTAGACACTGATAGGACTACAATTACCAAAATGACAGCGTTTCACTGTTTAACAGCAGCAAGAGGAACACCAACTCCCACATCTTGTATAATTGGAATGGCTAAAAATCACTCACCAATGAAGAAACAATTTTGTGTCAGGGAGCACTGATGATTGTATTGATGATGTCAAGCAAACCATAATTTAAATAGATCATTGTTCTTTTGGTCAGACAGAATGTTCAAAGTTGACTTTGTGAAAGTAGACCTGTCGGATGTTATCAGCCATTTTCTCCACCTAAACCCAGTAAGATATGTACATTCGTTGAAAGTTCATCCCTTATTCATCAAATTAAGAAGGACCTTGTATCTACAACTGGCAAATATGTAGCTTTTATGCCCCGAAAATCCTGTATGATACACCTATACACCTTTTCGCCCATGCAAATGAATGTTTGATTAACCAATAAAGAGTCATGCAGACACGTCAAGAGCACCAGAATGTGGAACAAATGTTGCAAAAACATGATCTGAGAGACTTGACTGTTGATGCCAGACGGGGAGGTTTGAGTATTTCAGAAACTGCTGATCTCTTGGGATTTTCTCAAACAACAGTGTAGCATTTCAAAGAATGGTGAGAAAAAAACAAAAAACACTGAATGAGAAGCAGTTCTGTGGGCTGATGTCTCTCTATTGATGAATGGCGTCAGAGGAAAATGACCAGGGTGGTTCAAGCTGACAAAATGGTTACAGTCATTTGAATAACCACTCTTTACAACAGTGGTGAGCAGAATAGTGTCTCTGCCCACACAACATGTGGAACCTTGAGGTAGATGGGCTACAACAGCAAAAGACCACAGCGGGTTCCACTCCTGTCAGGATAGAACAGGAAACTGAGGCAATGAAGGGCTCAGGCTAACTGAAACTGGACAGGTACATTTGGAAAAGCAGTTCCTGGTCTGATGAGTTTTAATTTCTGTCACAACACACAGATGGTGGAGTCAGAATTTGGCATAGTGTGAAACCATGGACCCAGCATGCTTTGTGTCAACCGTTCATGGTGGTAGTATTGGTGATGTAATTACGAGGAGAATGTTGTCTTGGGACACATTGGGCCTCCAAACACCAATCACGCATCGTTTAAGTGCCACAGCTGACCTGAGTATTCCTGCCAACCTTGTGTGCCATGTATGTTTATGGGCACAATTTACCCATCTTCTAATGGCTACTTTCAACAGGATAGTGTTCCATGTCACAAAGCACAAGTCATCTCAAACTAGCTGATTATACTCCGAGGGATGCCACTTTGATTCCAGGAGGTTAACCTGTAACCTGTTTGCCTGCTCTGTAGCATTACTCAGTGTGCTATAACAGCCCATACATACACTAACCTCTTCTCCCTTTGACTTTGTTTCCATATGTTTATTGAATACTGAAAGGCTTTATGAATGTATATGAGTGTGAGGCAGCAATCCAGTGGTATGTATTTAATCTGTAATTAATGGTGAAGAGAATATGTGGATTCTTTCCTACCTCCTTAATTGCAATTAACTTGATACCACTGCTTAAGTGACGCACACAGAGCCCACAATGTCTCTTTAAAAACGTTATTTATGTACAAGGTTGTTGTCCTCTGTATACCTACTTGCAGTTTTTTAATTGCATATAATAGGCCTAATTGGATCATTAAAAATAAGAAGGGGGAATAACATTAAATCTGAATTTCTAAAAAATACAGATAACTATTTTCCCTATTTTGCTGGATGCAATCATAAAATTGCCAGACATGATTGATGAAATTATTCATGATCCAGACAAATGTGCTAGACTATAAAGTATCTGTTTGGAGGAGAAAGACAGATGTGTGTTTGTGTGTAAGACAAGGGAGAAGTGTGTGCAGTGTGTGTGTTTGCCTCGAAATGAGCCAGATGGAACACCAGCATCTCCTCAAGAGACAGTCATGCTAAATAAAGCAGCTGCCACCCACAAAAACGTGACACAATTTCACAGCTTTGTCGTTGTGCCCTAGATCTTCCAGTGCCCCCCTGGTCATGTGAGGGAACCACAGACAGATGGTGTGTGAGATAATTACTGGACAGGCACAGCAGGGGGACCTCACGGGGTCCGTCCACAGAGAGCGCCTGTAGGCTGGGCCATGACGTGCTCATCATTCACAGAAGTTATCAATTAGGAGCATACGTTGTTCATTTTTTGTCATGTTTGACAACACACCATGACCTCCCAGAGTGTGAACCAGTCAATGTAATATCCATCTTACAGAGAAAATCCAAGCTCGATCCCAGTTAATTGTGGGACATTGAAACGACCTAATAAATGGATTCCACAGCACCCTTGTTGCTTAATAGTGTCATCTCATGCCATCTATTTGCCTATGGGCCTGCAGGCAAAAAAGAGCATACAAAACTCTCTTCCGATTGCATTATGGTCAGGTCCATAGCCCACAGTGAGTCAGTGCCAATGCCCAGGAGCTGGAGAAGGTACGTGTTAGTCTTTTCACCTTGTATGGAATTGGGAGGTCATACCTGGAGGTGCATATCAGTGGGTGTAATTGGATTATTCAGAATGAGAAAAAAATCAGCTAAAAAAAGAAAACAGAGGCGGTCTGAGTCAGGATACTAAACAGGTTGCTGACCAAATAGCTGGAGGTCACCAAATTTCGTTAGCAATCCTTTTTTCTGAAATTCTGCACAGACACAACGTGTACATGACATGTTGTTCATGCCGCTATTTATTTTTACTGTCAGACTCCACATGCTTACCCTTTCATACAGTGCAGCCGCGTTTGGAACATGTGGCGGCTTAGTAGGGAACACTCACATTGGCATGCTTGGAAGATACACAGGTCAGCTGTGCAGACTGGGGCTCTTAAGTGCTCCAGGGCTGTGAGGTGACCAACTGAGAGCAGCTTTCCCTCTCACTGCAGCCTCTTTCTCACCTGCACTACATCAGAGCCGTTCCTTTCTTCTGTAAGAGGGAAGCACACCTATCTAGAACGTCATATGACAACTGGTCAGCTTATCCACCTGGACGTTACTCTACCATGTCCTCCCATGGTGCTCTTGGGGTTCAGGCCATGAGATGCACACAGAGTATAGCTACCAAATAGCCTTTAAATGGCCATAGAATTTATAGGAAAAAAAGAATTCATACACGAACATGCTGTGTATACAAGTGTTTTTCACAAATAAGTACATTTCTACTCTGGGTTGCTACAGAGATTTTCAAGAGGGAATTAAAAAGGTGAAAAAACTTTAACCAATGCAGCCAAAAAATTGCCTGAGCTGTTCTAACAGACAGCTGGAACAGGGGCATTTATACGCCATTTCAAATGGGGGGGCCAAGGTGGAGCCAGTTGGTCTGTTGGAGGGACGAATACAGAAAAAAACTTGTGTTGCCACTCAAGGGTCCAATAGTATTGACAGGGAAACACCACCCCTGAGCTGAAAAATAATAATAAAAAAAAACACTAATTAAAGGTAAATGCAAGTAAATGTTTACAAAATTCTGTCTTCTATGATGTCAAATCCACCATAAATGTCCACCTACTCTGGAAGAGAGGCATGTTGGCTGGTGTCCTGTTTTTGCCCACGTACGTAGGAGCCTTGACTGGCCATAAATTCAGATGCTGGGCTGGTAATTATCAGGTTGTATGTTTTGCGTCTGGTTGAACGAATTTAATGCGTAGATTCTGGCGAGAGTGTAACAGGAGTAATCACACAGGCTGCCATGTTCTTATGCTTTGTGAGTCTGCTCTGCAAAGATGTGTCACTCCAGTATAATAGCAGCCCACTGAAGAAGACTACCACGTGTATTACTTTGTCTGGCAGGAACGTGCAAATACATATTTATGGAGTATAATCATAAATACCTGTTTCTTCCTTAGAATATTACCAGGGGCCCATTCCAGAAAGCAAGCTTAACAAATCCTATTGTCAAACCTAAATTCTGATTGGAGAAATTCTGGGACATTCAGGGAATCAACAAATCCTTAAGTCGGCTTTCCAGTTTTCTCCAATTAGAATTCAGGTTTAACTATAGAATATGTTAAACCCACTTTCTGGAGCGGACCCCAGATGGGGTGGTCTTAAGCTACAAATAAAAAGGAAATAACTTGGTCAAATAGGAAGAACAAATTACTTTGTGGTTTTAGAAATATTTTTCATGTAACATAAGAAGAATATAAAAGTAGCCAAGCTTCCTCCAAGTGAAGAATGCATGTGTTTCTTACTTTCTCCACTTTGGTAGTCTTGAGCCTCACGGGGGGATCCTGCATCTCTGCTTAAATGTGACATGAGGCAACTTCTACAGAACAGCTAAGAGGAGAACAAAAACATTTGGTGCCTCATGACTTATGTTCAGAAGGGTTCTCGTGCCTCAGAGCGCTCTACCCCAACCTTCTGCCAAGAGCCATGATGAAGATGATCAATGGGAAATGGCAACACTGTAATGAGGGGCTCTGGGCTCCATACCACATGCCTGATGCTTGCCACGCAATGCAGAACTTATGTGAACAATGAAGGCAATATTAATGCAGGAAGGGAAAACCTAAAGATGATACCAGAAAACGAAAGAAACAAAAGCAATAAAAGTGACAGAAACATCACATGGGGCGAGGCGATAAAGCAGATTAAGCCTGAAAGAAAACTCATCTGTCGGGACCTGCACGGAATAAAAACATTAGTTAAATTTCATGTTAGTGAATCAGAGACTTTGTGTACGCTGAACTTATAACTTGCGCTCAGACTTTCTTCCTACAAGTCCAAATGTGGGCCAAAACAAATCTTGACAAACCGACAAGCTACATACCTTTTAATTGCATTTAAAAATTAATGTACAACTATCAGGACACAAACCCTTTAGTTTTTATCATGACACAAGTTCACTGTTCAGTAGGGTCAAGACTGCAAAATGATGAAGAAATAATGTTAAATGTTATAAAGTACTCCTCATACAGATTTTGGATATGACCATTGTCCCTGTTGCCCTTTTATGGAAGGAACAAGAGGAATGAATCCAAATCTTATGCCCTTTATCATAAACCTCTATCCCCTTTCAGTGTAGTCCTTCATAAAAACCTATTAGGGAAGCTGCTGGATTGTGTGACAGTGACATTCCATGTCATGGTCTCAGACCCCATCTGTTATTTGAAGCACACGGGCACACAGCTATGTGTACAAAAATGAAACACATCTTTATTGAGTGATAACAATAAGCAACCACCATGACAAAATCAGAACTCTGCTTTCTTTTCGTGTTGGCTTCCACCAGTGTTTGACAGCCTGATCAGGAGAGTCGGCTTGTGCTATGAAGATGCAGCAGCCAACTAGTCAGACTCCCTGTTCAGCCTTGAACGTTTATTTATTAATTTCATGTTGGCCTCCACTGTCACATGTTTGAAATGATGAAGGTGTGTTTTCTGTTTTTTCGATGGCATCATTTGCCTGTGAAATCTAAAAAACAGTAAATAGAAAATGACACACTCAAATTGACATCAGTCATGACATTTGTCCTGAAAGGGCAGGCTCTGCTCTGGTCATTTCCAGACAGAAACAATAGTCAGACCAGCGTAATGTTGACTTTGTTCCCATCGTTGCTTCCCATTTTACAATTCATTATATCTATTTTCTGAAAAATTAATATTTTTGTAATGATTCCATTTATGAGTAGACTCTGTGCCCAATAAAATAGTAGATCACCGACTGCTGAGAGCCTGGTGCACACTTTCTAGAGACAGGAGGCCAGTCCTTCATTGGTCACAGTGTTATCAAACACTGATATGACATGGAGACATGGATTCTCTTAAACCACAAATTTCAGAAGTGTTGGGAAAACCCACAGAAACATAAGGACAACATACAAGCTTCACCCTCACAGTGGATTGGTGTTAATAAGGGGGAGCTACATGGTGAAGGCTGATGAAGAGGCCTGCTGGAGCAGGAGCAGCAGATAGCTTGGTAGCTAAAGGGTTAGCCTTGTGGCCAACAGGTTCTCAGCCCCCAGCCTCAGATTGCTTCCTCATATTATAGCACATCAATAAAGGTTTTATGCAGTTTTAAATGTACTGTTCTGTGAATTTGCACACTGTTTGTACAGTTTTTTTCTTTTTTTTTTTTACTTAATGGGGCACGTCCATCTTGAGAACAGCAAATAGCGTATGATGAAAGTTAAGGAAAAATCGCTGGCTGCGTATGTTTTTAAGAGAGATACTCCCCTGGGTTCCTCTGACGTAGACATTGCTGCATTTGTTTCCATTCCATTTAGAGATACTTCAGGAAGAGCCTGTTAATGGTCAGAACCTGACTGTGAGTAGGATTCAGGCTCAGCGGGAGCTGGATAATGCCTCTGCACTTTTGGAGTTCAATAGCAGTCAGCATAGTTTATCCATTGAAAAATTTCTCTTTTTTTCTTCTCCAGCTGCCATTGGTGATTAAGGACATATGTATTTACACACACACACAATCATTCTCCTTTTAGAAGAAACAAAGTGCACACTATGCACTGAGACTTATAAAGTGTGATGTTCTGGTTATTGTCACACTCTCAGCAGAACACAGAACAAGACATTCATTTACTGTGCAAGATCCACCACTACTGTCTAAATGCCACTTTGACTGCACCGTTTATGGGCAGTCCAATCAAAATGCCATTTGAAGCAGCAGATGCAGCATTTGGTATCCTATCTTTTGATCAGCGGGCAGCGTTCTCTGTGATTAGTGCTGTAAAAAAAAAAAAAAGCCACCCACTGCCCCCACTGACGTAGTCCAGCTGGGCAGCTGAAAGCATTCTATGCATATAGGTATTGTCTTGTACTTCTGAAAAATGTTACTTAAACTTCAAATTAAGCCAAATTAAATGAACTAAATTGCAATGGTTTGGAGTTAATTTGTTTTTAGGGTTTTGAAGCCTCATTTAACCCAAGAATTGATCGGTTAGTTCAGGATACTCCCACCCACCACCGGTTTTAAAGCCTCATTTGTCCCATCACTACCTCCGGTTTGATCCCCCCAAGTGATTAGTCAGAAAGCTAGAGTTACTACATTGTATCATCCCATGTTTTGTGCTACTACACTACTGTGTACTAACCCTGGCCAGTAATTGCAGTAACATCACACCCTAGACAAGGCAAGAATTAATCAAAGCAATTTATTGGCTGGGCATCACACATCAATTACAATTCACAGCAAAGCACAAGAGTTCTTTTGAAAGTGGCCATTTAAATGGCTAACACAGGGTAGCATGCAAAACAATACTGAGTCATACAGTACCCAGCAGAAGATGCACGCAGTAAATGTGAGAGAGATGTGATTACCGATGATAAACATGCAGTACAATGCAAGAGTTCTGGCTACAGAGTGGCTCATGGATCCCTCCCACCACCATCTCAAAAACCAGACCAAATGAAAGGATCCCACTGAACAGGACAATAACCTGATGAAAGACCAAGCGTTTGAAAAGAAAAAAACAGGTGATATATCAATGGAACTAAAAAACATCAGTTAGCCATCTACCGTCCGCTTCTTGCTTGTGAAATGCCAGATGGCCAGCTGGAAAATTAACCACAGGGAGTCAAGGTTCTTTTTAAAACTGAGACCAAACATAAGCATATATGCAACCTCCAGTCACATGAAACAATGTTTCTCACATCTAAGCATTCTGTGTGGACTTTGTGTGACCTGGGTCTAAGAAGAATGTAAAAGGAGAGGGAGGGAGAAGGAAGGAGGGGATGTAATTCATGATCAGGAAGTCTGCGAGAATGACCTTGTGAGCCTCTGTTCACTTGGGGGGATCTGTGGTAGGTCTGATAGACCAGCCAGAATAGTTTGAGAATCCAGTCTCGTTGGAGCCGACATGGCAGTTCTCCTTGAGGTATGATACAATGCAGGCCCAAAAGGGTCCAGATGCCCAGGTTCCTGCTGGGGCCAGCTGCCTTACAGTGATGGACTTTTCCTTTCTTTAACTTTGTGCAGTCTTTCTTCTCTGTTTTATTTTATTCTGGCTGTGAGACTCCAGAGCACCAATGAATTTTTCAGGTTTACTGTGTGATATGTTGTGTTTAAATAGTTACACCTCAGGACTGTTACAGTCCAGATGGGAGACTAGGACAGATAGGTCGTCTTTTATACATGTGATGCAATCACAGCAAAAAGTTTGCTACCGAGATAAGCAAACTCAACATATCATTAACGGCATCCCGCAAGTTAGTGACTCCTCCATCCAACCCGAAAATGCTTAACAGCTTGCTGTTAAGAATGAGTGGTGTAACAGAGTTGGGTGGAGGAAGGGCTTGGACCTTTGAATCGTTGCACAAGATACATACGTGGTTAATGCAGAATTGGGTTGTAAAGTGTCTCACTCTAAGCACCTTCAATTAACTGAAGGTAACCTTGAAGAGACAAGCTT
The DNA here is from genome assembly GCA_009936485.2 of Gymnarchus niloticus. Lineage (NCBI taxonomy): Eukaryota > Metazoa > Chordata > Actinopteri > Osteoglossiformes > Gymnarchidae > Gymnarchus > Gymnarchus niloticus. The sequence continues at coordinate 164,158 of JAACJT020000030.1, forward strand.
AGATTTGAGCTAGAGAGCCATCATGGGACAACAGTTCTAGGGAAAAACACCCAGAGGACTCTCGAGTCTTTAGCAGTCGCAAGAGCCCAACGCTAATTAACAGGTAGTTGCTACACAAGGCCCCAAAACATAAAGTATCCTCATTTGTCGGCCTGATGCCTTATTAATAGTCTGGTTTGTGAAATAAGCATTATGCCTATCTGTAACTGAAAAATCTCATAAGAGAATTGGATGAACAATATTCAGCATGCAATGGTAATACAATAGGTATAAATATGTGATTAGTAATGCATACACATACACCCTCTGCTTATTCTTTGAATGAAAAGCGTGTGAATTTTCACTTGATTGCTTCAGTGCCATAGTAAACTATACTTAAAAGTTCACTCTAAGTTTTTCTTCAATGGAAACTGAAATAGTTCCCAGAAAATGGCCTGTGTCTATGACAACAGGGACCTCTACCAACCGGCTCCTTTCCAAGTGTTCCAGACAAGTGTTCATTAAGAACTGGGAGAACTTGGAGTGCCAGAAGGATAGAGAAGTCTCTAATAAACCATTGCTTGCTCCCCTGATCCAATGCCACAGTCCTTAAAAGACATGGCAGCATGCCAGAAAGAGAAAGCTTTGACACACAAAGGCTCACTGTGAACCTGTATGTCTGTTTAAGCTGGGTTTCCAGTTCAAGCGCCATTATTGTGTAAGCGAACACTGATTCATGCATGCAAATTCTGAGCTGAATAAGGCTTCCTTTATGTGCCAATCAGATTGACCTCTATGGGAACTTTCTGAAGAACAGCAGAAGTTTGCATGTGCAGAAGAAATGGAAAAGCACCAACATTTCACATTTTTACTTATACAACTGGACAAGCTAATGAACAGTCAATAGATGGAGAAGGGTCATAAGAGACCACCCACTCTACCTGGGGGTGGACAGTAGGCTTGGAGTAGTAGGAGTGAAATTCACCTTTTTTCCCCCCCGGAATTATACAACCATATTGCTGCCCAGAAAAACATACTGTTTCCCAAGATGTAGACTGCATTCTAAGACTGCTGTCTTAGTGACACATGTCCAGAGCAAGTAACTACATGGAACACGTGGTATCATGTGCCAGAAGTGGTATTGTTATATGAAATCTACTCTTCCCAGGACCCCAGGTGGCACTGAATGCAGAGTGCAAAAAGCAGAGTACTTGACCTAAATATGTCACTACACACACCCCTATGAATACCAATCAGCCCAGCATTGTCCCATCAACTTAAGTGGTGAATCCAAGTATATTTTGGCCACATTGCCATGGAGACTAAGTGACTGAATCATATCATCAATTCCTTGCATTGCAAGGCAGGTTCATTTGGTAACACAGGCCTCACACCTCGCAGGCTGCCAATTTCATTCCTCAAAGCTACTTTCGAGTGCCCAGTCATGGCATTTAAAAAAAAAAAAAAAAAAAGTGGCCAAGGTGTAGCAATGCCTCTAAATTCCTCCTAGTCAGTGAGTGCCCCTGCCTTAACTGTTACTTCTTGGGATAAGTGACCAGCTTGCTACAAGCCTGCTTTAAACATACGGATATTTCTATGACCAAGGATAACATTCAAGTAGTAAACGTAACAGAAGCAGGATGTGCCAACAACCAACTTCACAGCTGGCACGTGTTTTTGCATTTGTGGATAATTTTTGGCAAAACAGGAGCTTATTCACGAATGCATGACTTGATTACTCTTTGGGCTAAATCATTTCACACTTGTATGAAGGGGGTGGGAACTGTAATCTGTATGCAAAGTACCAAACTAACATCCTGAATGACAAAAACGCTGCCTGCATTTCTGTGTGATGGGAAGGAGACAAAAAATAAATCTCCAAAAGGAGCTCTTTCTGTACTGGGAATGCAAAGAAAGAGGTCCACAAAGTGCATGTGCGAGAGATCAAGTAGGGCCATGGCTGTAGCCATCACCGTTTTGGAACGGAATGTAAAGGTTAGTTTGATGGCATTGGTGAAATATTGTTAAAATTATGGTTATTCTGCAACAAAAATCCTTGTGTAAGTCAGATGCTTAGCTTATAGACCTAGTTATTTAACAAGAGTGCAGGTCCCAGGAACATACCATTCCTTAACAGTATTCAAATGGCTTTAGTTTGCCCATGTGGTTATATTCATAACATGCCTGCTACATGATGCAACACCACATTTTGTAAAATATGTGAACTGCTGTATATAAACAAAGCAGCAAGTCACCCCAAGACGCAATATGATCTCCAACACTAATTCAACATGGGTCTGCAGTCCCAATTAAAAACCCACACCAAACACCAAAATGTGTGGAGACCTGGAGTTTATTTTATTTTACACTGTTAAAAACCACGTATAAAATGTCCTTCTCCAGAACAAAGGCACACCATGTCTTGTTCACGATCGGTTTCTTTGTGTCAAGCATTCACTATTTAAAACAAATTCAAATTTATCAGGAGATTCAGATCTCTCAGCAGCAAGACTACCATGCAAAAAAAAAAAAAAATTAAAAAGATGTGTAGGAATGGTGTCTAGTAGTATGTCTCCCTTTCCACCCATCCTAAAAGAGAGAATAAAGACGCTTTAGAAATTTTGTCAGCTCTGCATTAGCAGTCCTATCTGAGCAGCTACCACACGCATCACTGGTCCACAGTAATGGGCAGCCTGGACTAGAACAGAGAACCCTTTACATGTTCCAAAGGCTTCTGAATGAACCACACAAAGGGAGCGCAGGATGCAAATGAGGAAACCAAACATTTTGTCTTACCCCCTGGGCTGCGACGGAGAATAAGTTTTCTGATTTCATCATAAATAAAGATGAGAAGTGAGTAAGGGAAAGCACAGAACCACCAGTTCGGTCTATGGAAAGAGTTAAAAAAAAAAAAATTGTAACCAAGCAACACTCTGATATGGCTTAAGCTTAGCATAATAAAAATACAAGGGTATAGCATATAGACTGACAGCTATAACAGTGGTAGCCGAGTTAAACATAGGAGGTGGTGACCACATGAACTTACTTGAGGGGGTACATTCTGAGGGCAACATCCATTCCAGGGCAGTAAGATAGGAAGGCAGCAAGAGCAGTTTCTTCAAAGAGTCCAAATATGAGAATCTTGTTCCTTTCAAAAAGGAAAATTGTTAGATACAAAGCTAAAAGGCTATGGGTGGGTGTATGAGTGAAGGCCAACAGGAGACCCAATAGACCTTACTGTCATGAACCTACTTCATGCCCTGCTGGAAGACCGAGTTTCTCCTGGTCTTGCAGATGATCAAGTCAGCCCACTGTACGATCACAATGCTAGCGAAGAAAGCCGTGTGGCAGGTGAACTCTACGATCTTTCTCTGCTCATATGTCTGGAGGAGAAAAGGGAATGAAACACTGGCAAAATGCCCAGGCTGCACATCAAGCTCAGGGCAGGCCACATCTACTCACCCACTGCTGGCCATAGCTGTCCTCAAGGTCATTGACGTACTTGTCATCCCAGCGGACACGGATTCCAAGCAAGGCAGAGGGCAGGAAGCCATTTTCAGCCAGGATGACAAAATAGGTGAAGAAACCTGCGAGAGCCTGGATCATACCTGGCAAAGGGGCAGAGGAGTTTTTGTAGAAGCAAAAAACCCAATGACCATAATCAGGATTTTCTGCTGATGAGTACAGAACAAAAAAAAAAAAAATTCCAATTGTGCGGACTAGGTAAATAGTCTGTGGGAAGCGTTGCTGACAGCTGAGAGGCTTAAACAGCAATACGAGAAGCTCTAAATGACACGTCTGATGTGCTAATTAAATATAGCATTCAATTTTCAGTTACTGAGGTAATTTGTGCTCTAATGATTTGTATTCTCCTGAAGGAATGTGGGAATTTTAGTAAGAAAATATCAGGATAACCTAGGCTGAAGAGCCATTGCCCTCTGGCTGAAACCACAACCCTTTTGCAATTTGGAGAAAAAGCAAACACATTTTAAGTGTCAGTGTTGACCCTCACATGGGCTCCAAGCCCTTGTATTATTCCTCTTTGATTTGCTTTACTTAACCATGTTTGTTATTGCTGCATATCACATTGTGCCATGTAAAACTGTCGTAATGGGATTCACGAAGCGTCAATCTTAATAGGAATCCCCATCGATAATTTGGCTAATGGGGGCCAAATCCAGATACCCACTGTAGATAATGTGCTTTAATTAGCACAACACTGGAGAGACCATGGAAGATCATATTGGGGGAAAAAAAAATCTAGCAGGGCCAGTGTGGATGTTTATAGCACAAGCCCTCCCCCACTCCCCTGGGCCTCCATGGACACCGCAAAGTGCTATGCGCCATCACCTTTGAGTCATACTCTGATTAGGGCTGAGTGAACAGCACCCTCAGAGCCAGACTTTATATATACACAACCACTATGCCAGGTTCTTATCACCAGAGATGGTATTAAAGGCCCACAATCAAGACATACCTGGAAACACTCAATCTACAGACTCTAGTCCAACAGAATATGCTTTGCCGAAGGCGAGATCTTACCGATCTGACCATAGGCTATACTGATGAGCCTTTCATTCACCAGCTTGTCTGTTTTGGGGTTTCTGGGTTGCCTCTTCATGATGTCACTCTCAGCAGCTTCATAGGCCAGGGAGATGGCAGGAACCTTACAGTTTGAAGAGGATTCATCAACAATAACAAGCCAGTTAACCTTTTAAAAAAAGTGATCCAACACTCAACGTTTCACAGTGCAACGGGATTTAAGTCACTCACCATGTCAGTGCCCAGGTCGATACACAGGATGGTGACTGTTCCCAAGGGGAGAGGGATGTTGGCAATAATGAAGAGTAGAAAGGGTGTGATCTCAGGAATATTGCTGGTCAAGGTGTAGGCGATAGATTTCTTCAGATTGTCAAAAATGAGCCGGCCTGCAGACAGACATTACAGTCAATAAGAGTCATAAGGAATGGGTGCAGGGCAAGGCTCCTTTATTCCAGCATACTTCACCTTCTTCCACTCCAGTCACAATGGAGGCAAAGTTGTCATCCAGAAGGATCATATCAGCAGCCTGCTTGGAGACATCAGATCCTGCAATGCCCATGGCCACGCCGATATCAGCCTTCTTCAAGGCGGGGGAGTCGTTGACACCATCACCTGTCACAGCTACGATGGCACCCTGGGGGTTCAAAACAAGTACAGGGGTTACTGATCAAGATTACATATAAAAGATTCACTCCAAAACCTGCTGAGATGGACCCAACTGTAAGTCCTTTTTTTTTCCAGTTCATGCAGTTTCAGCTCTCAGAAGGATCAGCTGAGCACAATTGGACCACCAAAACCAAGTGCAACCTTAAGGACCAAAGGAAAAAAAGTATAAATTAGACTATTAAAATAGTGGAAGGAAAGCTATTACATCATACCTGTCGCTGGCAACCCTCCACAATAATGAGCTTCTGCTGGGGAGAGGTTCTGGCAAATACAATCTCTGTGTGGTGCTTCAGAACATCATCCAGCTGCTCTGAGGTCAGATCTTTCAGGTCACCACCATGCACCACACAGGCCTTGGCATCTCTACACAGAAAGTGATTTTTACTTCCATCACATAGCTATTATAACCAGCCTGAATCCAGTTAGCTGTTTACAAAAAAAAAACCACACAACTCCAACCCAAAAGTACACTTCAATTTGAAAAAAGGACTAGTGTTCCAAATTCAAACCAAAGTCATCCAATAACCATACCTGGGATTGACCTCATGAATAGGAATGTTCAGACGAGCAGCAATGTCCTCCACAGTCTCATTGCCCTCTGAGATGATACCCACACCTTTAGCAATTGCCTTAGCTGTGATTGGATGGTCACCAGTGACCATGATAACCTGAATCAGGAAAGAAATGTAAATTGTCTCAGAAGTGGTCTTTAACCAATGTTCAAAGATAAGGCCAACTGAAGAACTGGTGGATGTACCTTGATTCCAGCACTCCGGCATTTGCCTACAGCATCAGGCACTGCGGCACGAGGAGGGTCAATCATTGACATGAGACCAACAAAGCAGAGATTTTCAGTTGGAAAGTTCACGTCATCAGTATCAAACTGAAAGCCATCAGCAAACTGGTCATCCGGAAGGAAAAAGTGGCAGAATCCTACAAGAAAATAGCAATCCCCACTTAAGAATTCACCATTTGTGCAAGACAAGAGGGCCTTGAAGATTTAAAAAAAAAAAATCATTTTGCTATACATAGCATTGAGAAATTTAGTCAAGAAAACCAAAAAGCCTGTAACTACTAAAATGGCTATTTAACACCTCAGTCACCACACAGGACAGGGAGGTACTGAAATATACTTGAAGGCATTGTGTACTTTACCCAGTACTCTCTCCCCCAAGCCTCCAAGTTCGAGATAAGCATTTTGAAAGGCATCCTTCATCTCATCGTCAAGGGGCTGCTCCTTGCCCTGGATCATGATAGTGGAACAGCGGTCCAGAATCCTCTCTGGTGCACCTTTCATGACCAGCAGGTGCTTAGACTCAGAGCTGTTAAGGTTCTTGTGGATGGAAAGCTGAGGGGTAAAAGGGAAGTATGTAAAGCAAGCCATCATGAACAGCAAACATGGGTCATTATTCGAGAAGTATGAGGTGGGATCTTCTTACCTGGTATTTGTTAGTGGAGTTGAAAGGAATCTCAGCAATCTTGGTATACTTATCCCTCATGTCCTTCACAGAACCACAGCACAGCTCAATGCATTTCAGGAGGGCGGACTCGGAGGCGTCGCCAGCAACATCTCTCTACAGAAGATTGATATTAAAAAAAGCTTCATGTTACAACCTCACACCACCTACATGGGTCCACTGGTCTGAAACCTATATCCAGAAATGCTCTCAATTACTTGGATCCTGCCAGGTCTGTGAGGAGATGAAATTTAAGTTCTTACACTTCATTTCATTAGCATTCATGCTTTGCGCAAAATGCTGCCCATCGGCTCAAGTAGGAGAATTACACAATGTGCAAATAAGCCATAGGAATTCAGTTACAATAAGGAGGACTGGTTCATTAAGAGGGTAGTTTGTTTAAAGAATAACTTCAGCAAGTGGAATTCAAATAAGAGGATTCCTGCAAGGCAATGAATACTCCTGTGCAAGATTAGACACCGGACCGGGTCAATTTATCACACATATGCTGACTTATGTTCTAGTGACACCTTGCCTGTTACTTGCACCACACATCACAAAAATAAGCAAGACAAATGTTTTATAGGCAGCTGAACACCAGTTCTCCATAGGGGGTTTCCAGTGAACCAGCTCAAAGAGCCAAAATGTCTTGGTCAGCCAGTGGTGCAGAGGCAGAAGAATCACTCACACATCATGTATACATGTGGAAAAAACTGCACCGGACATTTTAATACAACTGAGACCAAAAACAATACGAGTTCCACTACACATTCATATTTTGGTGTTATTAAAGATGCATCCTCAGGATACATACATATCTTGCACACAGAGATCCAATAATGGAATGGGGGACTGACCTTGAGGATGGGGACATTCTCCTGATTAGACAGGAAGACGGCACGGTTGCACAGCCCAGCAATTCTCGCCAGGGCAGCCCAAGTGGCAGAGCTCCTGTCAAAGGAGGTGCCGCTCTGGTTCTCTGTAGTGTCCGCCTCATGGATCTGGTTATCAAACCACATGTGAGCCACAGTCATGCGGTTCTGGGTCAGGGTGCCTGTCTTGTCAGAGCAGATGGTAGAGGTAGAGCCCAGGGTCTCCACAGCCTCCAGGTTCTTCACCAGGCAGTTCTTCTTGGCCATACGCTTGGCAGTCAGGGTCAGACATACCTAAGGAGTGTGGGAGGGGCCAGGTGAATCAGCACATAAATGGATAGATACTTTTTCAATCTTTCATAATTGGTTATCCAATACATGGTTGCAGTGTTGAGTGATTAAATTTACAGATAATATTACAGCTATATTTCAAGTCCTCCACTCACAGTAACTGTAGCCAGGAGGCCCTCAGGGACATTAGCAACAATGATTCCAATGAGGAAGATGACGGCTTCCAGCCACGAATAGCCCAGAATTAGGGAGAGGATGAAGAAGGTCACACCCAGAAAGACAGCTACACCAGTGATAATGTGGATAAAATGTTCAATTTCGATGGAGATTGGGGTACGGCCAACTTCGAGACCAGAGGCAAGTGTAGCTATACGACCCATGACAGTGCGATCCCCTGTGTTGATGACAATGCCACGAGCAGTGCCTAGGAAAAGATACACATTGTTAGTGATGAGCAATTCTTCAAAACAATGCAGATATTTTAAAGGATGACTACAAATGTCTAAAGTATGAATGCAAAAAGGTATCAAGCCTACTATTCCACAAAATGAAAAGTTCTTTGTTGACCAGGAAATAGGGAAGGACAAGAGGCTTACCTTCAACACAGTTGGTGGAGAAGAATGCGATATTCCTGGTTTCAAGAGGGTTGTCATTGGAGAAGTCAGGAGACCGAGTCTGAGGCTCAGATTCACCAGTCAGAGAGGAGTTGTCCACCTGAAGGAAGATCAACAATGATTACCTTGTCAAGAAAACTGAGCAGTTAAACAAAAAACCTTTCCCATCTTGCCTTGCATCCGTGAGCAGAGATGATGCGCAGGTCGGCAGGGATTCTGTCCCCCCCCTTCACCTCCACCAGGTCTCCAACCACCACATCCTCAGCATTGATGCTCTTCTTCTCACCATCACGGATCACCAA
>JAACJT020000030.1:179852-204374 GCA_009936485.2 Gymnarchus niloticus
TTTCATAAAATTTTTTATCAATTGGAAACAATTGGGTCACGGGGGGAAAAAAAAAGCCCAAACAAATTCATAAACACAAAAAACAAAAAAAAAAGCCGGGGGCAGTTACCCAAAAGCCCGGGTTACCCCCCCCCCCCCCCCCCCCGCAAACCAGCACAAGCATGTAAACTTAAAATGCAGTCTTTTCAATGAAGTAGTCTGCCATTTATTGTGGTTCTTGTAAGGTTAACATCAATTTTTCTTTTATAAACTGTATATTGGTGGATCCTCATTTGTGAATCTCAGCCTTATCTGATCCTGTTTCACAAATTTGATTAATCACAGAGAACCTAAATCCAATACTAATCATTTACGTATCTAAATTACTTGTTAGATTAAATTGTCTACTAGTCAAGTGTCTCTTTGTTTAAAAATTTAAATTTCAGATTTAGTAGCCACTTGGAAAACTGTTAGCATTTCATCGTTCGGCACAAGACAGAATCATGTTAGGGAAAGTGGGGGCTATTTCCACAACATGTGATATTGTCCAGTTACAGTCAGGACAGTCTTGTTTCCCTATATCATGTGGTTACTGTCCCTTTAAGATTGACCAATATACTGGTATGTTTCTCTGTGGGTGTGATTTGATCTAAAGTTGTCCTCCTGCCTGTTTTCTTCTCTTCATTATCTTTCAGTAACCCAGTGTCCAATTCAGAGATGATTAATCCAGCTATGGATTTCCATAATGCTGTGTGACCTAATAGGATTACCTCCATTATCCCTGAAGAAAATATGGCTAGTAAATGGCAGGGAGGGAGGGGCCAGATGATGCTTCTGAAAACCCGTGACAATTCTGGATCGGTTTAAGGAGAGCAAGACGCTCTGGCTTCAGAGAGAGAAGGGCCTTCATTTGAGCTCATTCCACTGCTGTCGCCTCCTAGTCTGCTCAGAATGGTGTTTGGGATGTCCTGCGTACACATGGGGTGCTAGCCACGCTCAAGCACAGGAACCCCTATGGCTTTGGTGCTGGGTACGGCATGGGCCCGGCTGAAGAACATCTGCAGGCAGAATGGACTCCTCGTCCTGTCTGTGTTGGCTGTCATCATCGGATGTCTGCTGGGGTTTTATCTACGGGCGAAGCACCTCTCTGAGCAGGTCAGTCCACCAGCTTTCACCCCCTTTCACCTCCCCTCCCCACCGCCTTTCTGGGCATACACTGTTTGTCAGACCTCTCCCTTGGCCCCCCAGTCGTTCGCCGTTTTTCAGAACTCTCCCTCAGCTCCTCAGTTGTCCACTGTTTCTCAGACCTCTCTCAACCCCTCAGTCGTTCGCCATTTCTTGAACATGTCTCATGGTCCCCCACTAGTCCCTAATCCTTTGTTTCTCACGCAGCATATAAGAGAGAGAGATTTAGAGAGCCATATTTTCTCTGTCCAGAAAGTTCTCTCTGGATGTTCATCTCTCCTTCACTCTGATTAATGATTGGAGTGCTGCACTTTGGTGCTTCAGGAGATACCTGGCATCCTTTGCAATCAAAGCAAATAGTCCATCACTAAAGAAAAAAGACTAATAGAATTAATAGTGCTGCGTTTTTTCCACTAGTAGGCCATGAAGCATTGAAGACTCTACGAAAATGTTTCTCATATCTGTTTGACCATATTAACCATGCAAAAGATGTCAACATTGACAGAAAGTCCACAAAACATCTGCCTCATGACTCTATACTTTATTAATAAATACTGTATTCATTGACATGAAAGAAGGGTTGAATGATGCTTCAAAATATACTGACAATAAACAAATACACAAGCAATAGTTAATGAGCAAATGTATTAATTAGAGACAACTGTGGTCTTGTAAATGAAAGTTTCAGACCACCGCTAATGGTTTTTCCTCTCTTTATATCCCCTTCCCCCATCATTGGACCTAAAACTTCTCCTCTGTGGCATTTAGTTTTCGAGTGATAAGAGCATTTACTGATTCCTCGACTTGGTGCCAAAAAGCTAATTTTCAATTAAGAGTGATACAAAATCACATGAAACCATCATGAAACAGCAGAGAGTTGCTTGTTTGTCTTACATTTCTCCCAAATATTTAAAATGCCATCTGTGGCACCTTTAAAAATATTTGTCTCAGAACACTGGCTCTGTATAAATTAGGTCTTCGAGGTCTCCATGGATGCACACAGTGGCAGCTGGGAGGTGGTTTAACGCTTGTGGGCCCAAAAGATTTGATAGTCAGGCTGCTCCAATCCCAAATGCAGGGGGAAACTCACTAATCCCCCCTGAAGGGCCACATTCTCTACAGAAACAAGACACATTCAAACCCTATGACTGATACATCTCAGCTGAGGGGGGTTGCAAGAACATAAACCAGTCAAGCGGCAAACCCAGACCAGCAGCACACTCAATTTTGTTTTCACTGTCCTGTTTTCTGGTCCATGTGCAGAAACACTGACATGAAATTTCACCATCAAAGGTACCTCCCATCCACCCATGTTCCCACCATTTATGCAGTGCAGGGTTTGGGGGTACTGTAGTCTTTCCATAGCATCACAGGGAACAAGGCAAGGGGGCCCCTTTTACACAGGCTAGACGCAGATTCACCGAGGGGGATGTAGAGACCCCTGATCGCTGTGTCTTCAGGGAGAGTTAGCTGGGGCTAACATGCAGTCTTTACAAGCCTGCAGGTGTGAGTCTGCTGTGCAGCCCTGTGTAGTATCCTCATAATAACATAAAGGAGCATCCTGAAATATTCTTAGCACCTGCTTCATTTTCAAAGTCAAATATTATTTACTTTCTCATTAACATACTACAAGTTTACCTAAGAAATTGGTATCCAAGGCAAAAAAAAAAGAAAAAACAGCAGATATGCAGGGGCCACCCACGTGTTCCAGGGATTGTGCCATCGGCAGTGTTCAGTGGAGGTATGTCCTAGAAACAGGCTGTTTGACGCTGCACTGAACCCATCAGCCATCTACATGACATGCTTTTCTCAGCCCCACCCACCCCAATTATTCAGTTACCCCAATTTACACCCCAGAGGGAGTAAATTAATGAAGTCAGTCCATCTACATGGCTCTGTAATTAGCTTTAACATTAATATAGATGAATGAACTGTTGTGAGTGTGACATATCCTGAGTGTGATACATTATAAGGCTTTTGCTCATTGCATGTAACACTCTGACTCATCAGATGGATCATAGTTCTAATAACAGTTAGTGAAAATGATGCAGTTCAATGTGGCTTGTGAGACCCACCAGAAAGACTGAAAGACAAGGCCAGTTGATTTATATAGCATATTTCATGCAAAGAGGTAATTCGAAGTGCTTCTTAGAGACGGCAACAGAAAAAAATAAAGAAAATTAAAATATGAACAATCAAAATTAATACAAGAAAAAATAAAAACAAAGGAAATATTTGACTCTTCCTAATTAAGTTAGGAACAGTCAAAACATCGGAAGATAAGTGGATTAAAATGAAAATTAGTCATAAGCTCGTGAGAATAGCAGAATGTTTAACTTCGTTTTAAAGATCTCAAAAGATCTTTAGAAGATGGGAGTTGGTTCCAACTGTGGGTACCATAGTAGATAAATGCCATTTCACCCTGCTTCGATTTGACTTTAGGAACAACCAGCTGACCAGCGCCTGAAGACCTGAGCAACCATTTGGTGCATAGTCTTTCAGATTGTCAGGAATGTACTTTGGATCTAGGCCATGTCATCATCAACATTTCTTTCGGCTCTTCCTGTCAGGGGTCGCCACAACGGACCATCCGTCTCCACCTCCTCCTGTCGTCCGCATCCTGCTCTGTCACACCAACCACCTGCATGACCTCTCTCACCACATCTATAAACCTCCTCTTTGGCCTTCCTCTTTTCCTCTTGCCTGGCAGCTCCATCCGCAACATCGTTCTCCCAATATACCCAGCATCTCTCCTCTGCACGTGACCAAACCAACACAATCTCGCCTCTCTGGCTTTTTCTCCAAACTGTCTAACCTGCCAACATCTTTAACTCTGCCACCTCCAGCTTTGCGTCCTGTCTTTTCATCAGTACCACTGTCTCCAACCTATATAACATAGCTGGTCTCACTACCATCTTGTAGACCTTCCCTTTCACTCTTACTGGTACCTGACTGTCACAAATCACTCCTGACACTCTTCTCTACCCACTCCACTCTGCCTGCACTCTCTTCTTCACCTCTTTTCCTCTCTCCCCATTACTCTGAACTGTTGACCCCAAGTATTTAAACTCATCCACCTTCGCCAACTCTACTCCCTGCATCCTCATCATTCTGCTGTCCTCCCTCTCATTCACACACATGTATTCTGTCTTAGTCTTACTGACCTTCATTCCTCTCCTCTCTAGAGCATACCTCCGCCTCTCCAGGGTCTCCTCAACCTGCTCCCTATTCTCACTATAGATCACAATGTCATCCACAAATATCATAGTCCATGGGGGCTCCTGTCTGATCTCGTCTGTCAACCTGTCCATCACTATTGCGAATAAGAAAGGGCTCAGAGCTGATCCTTGATGTAATCCCACCTCTACCTTGAATGCCTTCGTCATTCCTACCACAGACCTTACCGCTGTCACACTGCCCTTGTACACATACTGTATCACTCTTACATACTTCTCTGCCACTCCCGACTTCCTCATACAATACCACAATTCCTCCCTAGGCACCCTTGGAATTCATTTTAATCTCTCTTTTTGGGTACCATTGTTGCCTCACTCCTCTGGGGTTCCAATCCCACCACCTCTGTGTATGAGTGGCATCTGCATGCTCTCCCATGCCGTGCGAGTTTCCTCCTGCAGCCCAAAAACATTCATTTAGGCTACCTGCCACCAGTATCTAATTGTGTTTGTATGTGTGCCCGGTGACAGACTGGCAACCCATCCAGGGTGTACTCCAGCCTTGAGCACTGTGCTGCTTTGCATAAGCTCCAGCCACCCCACCCCCAACCAGGCTAAGCGGGACAGATCTGTTTGGTTTTCAATATTCCATTTCTCCGGTTTTATTCTTCAAACAGGCCTGATTTTTGCTTTCTTTCCTCCCACAGGAGGTGAAATACTTCCAGTTCCCTGGAGAGTTGCTTATGCGCATGTTGAAAATGCTCATCCTGCCCCTCATCGTGTCCAGGTAAGAATGGGTTCATTTCCCTTTCTCATCCAGAGAGGCCTGCAGTCTTATCAATGTATTCAAAGGGATGTTTGTGATGTGAAAGAACAGCAGTCAGCTCCTGTTCTCATTCACACCAGAGTCTATGGCTGTCCAACTTCAATGTGCCTCTATAGTGGACCTCCATTAAGAATAGACTGAAGCAGGTTATTCTTCAGATGTTCGTTCCTCTGGCTTGGTACATCTTTGATGCCGTAACCTCGTTTCTGAAAGGGCTGCAGGAAACTTATTTTGGCTTGTCCAGAAAATTGAGGTAGACAGTGCTTGTACTTTAAAATCTTGCAGTTTTAGGATAAAGGCAATGTAAGTTAGTGTTGGTACATAAAATATATAGTAAGTCATTCATTTTCTTAATCTGCATTTGGTTTACATGTGTGAGGCTCAGTTCACATACTTTTTGTAAAACTATAAACACAATTATTCCTTGGAACTAGGATTCACCCTAGAATCTGATGCCAGTCAATCACAGGGCACATACACACAGTATGCACACCCCCAGATATCCTAACAGTAACTCTTTAAACTGTGGGAAGAAACTCACACAATACCAAGAGGAGTGGTGGGATTTGAACCCTCAGCCCTGTAGGTGTGATGCAATAATGCCACTCACTAAACTGCTCAATAAACAAGCATCACCCAACAATATCACCTTGGTTGGGGCAGAGCACAGAGCTAAAGTTGCTGTTTCAGCCCCCATTGTGTGCAGCCAAATAATCACTGTCTGTGGTGAGTTTCTCACACGACCATGGGAACAGGTGGAAGAGTATATGAAGCTGAGAGCCACATACAGGAACCTTTTGTTGAGATGTATGTTTATACCAATACTCAGATGTTGACTGATCATTCCTCAGATTATATGAATGCAGGACAGGATGCCAACGATTAGCTTGTTCACTCCATTCCAGATGTCATTCCATCTGTCGATCTTCAGTTTGCCTCATATGTGACACCCCAGGATTCATGTGAGTGCTGCTGCCCTTATCAAATAATCATGATTACGTTTCCATATATGGAAGTGTGACATTCTATGCCGTTCATAACCAGGGTAATTGAGGAGTTTGAGCATCTTAAAGAAATGGAATGCCACTAAATGACCAGAAAGTATAGTATGTAGAAGGGAAACAGTTTAGGTTGAAAAATCTCATAGAAATAAATTTTTAACTGCAGTTTTTGTAATCTGTCAGATATGGCCAGAAAGTTATTTCCTTTTAGTAATTTTAGTTACAAAAGCACATAGAGTGGCTTTGTAGAAATCTTGAAATCCATTCAATATATTTTTTAATGATTTTTTTTATTTTCTGCACTAGTAATTGGTTCCCTAAATGTTGTTTTGTCTCGGCCTTCAGGGTCAGTCTAATTTTACAGTTATGACTCAGACAGTTCAGTTTAAGTGCTAACATCCAATGGACCTAAATCTGCAACCTCTCCGTCACAAACCCAGGTCCTGAGTTACCTAATGCCTTAACATTATAGGGAAGAAAACATTTTACACGGACCAGCCAGTTAAATCATTGCATCCATTGCATCCTCACTCAAAGACACATAGTATTTATCAATAGACACACAGTATTTATCAATAGATGTTTTTTTAAAAAAATTCCCATGTTTTTTGCTAAAATACTGGCAGTAATTCCCAATAGGGCTAACGTAATAAATAGATCTGATGGACACAGAATGCTTGCAGTCAGATGAAGATCGAAGTGATTTGCTCAAGGTTAGAATCTATAAGTGAGCCTTGCTTCCTGTCCAGGCTGGCTTAGTATAAGGTTGTTCTACACGCTAGGTATGCTAATCTCTATGTGAACCAAAGGGAGGGTGTGAATATTCTGGACGGCGGGGCCAGGATAAGGGACCATCCCCTCCTCCCACCTGCAGTTGATGCTGAGTGTGAGCTTCGTCACTCTGGAACTGGTATCTACGTCCTTTGTTGTATGCAAAGGGAACACATGCACTGGCTGCGCAATGGTGGCCATGTGGCCTGTGTCTGTGGAGTTCCTCAAGTCTTTAGCAGTGACTCTGCTCACCTGTGGATCTAAAGTATAACCAGGTCTCAGAGGGTCACTTTGTCTGATTTGCTCTTTATCTGGTGCTGCACACTGCATTCAGAAATTTGAAGGCCAGAGAAGGAGACTTGACACTATCCAGGAGTCATTCCAGCGTGACATTCGAACCCTAACCCAATGTGAATTAACCATTCAGAATTATAACACATTCACCAGATCAGTGAATGACAGAGTGAGTAGAATCACTGGCCACTGGGAGACCCTGGCCAATTCTGAGAAAGGCGTTTTGGTACAAAAGTCAATAGCGCTAATTGTTGTCTTTAAATTGATCGTGGTGTGTGCATGTATATGTGCCCTCTAGCAAACTGGCATCCCATCCAGGGTACACCCTTGGCCAAGTAAGTTTGCCCCACTGACCATGCAATAGGATAAGTGGTAAGAAAATGGATGGATATAATAAAACATCATTAACGTAAAAATAAAAATCCTTGTACCTGTTAAATCAGTCCAGCTACATAACCAAAAATATAACCAGCCTAAACAGTTGTGATATGATGGGGGAGGTGGTGTTTTTAGGACCACTAGATAGTGGCAGGTGGAGATTATACATACAGAGACAGTCAGGTTTGAATGAGACAAACACCCAGCTTTAGCTGCCAAAATGGCAATCCAACATCTGTCATTAGGCTTTATCAGCTGTAGGTTTAAGTACAACCCATCAGGGGACACAGTGAGTACAATGTGATTACCACAGTGGGGAAACGTGAAGTGGTGTTTTGACCACATGGTGAAAGGCATTGGGCAGAAGGCCAGCATCATCATGATGACCCTGGCATATGTCTCTATGACGCATCACCCACACAACCTCATGCATACCACCAGTTCAAACTGCATATGATTACTGGGTCTATTTTAGTATCATATTCGGAATCACAATACAGCTAAAATAATTTTAGCAAGACGAATCAAGTCAAGGTTCATGCTCTGTTAAATTGCATGCACTGAATTTGCATATTATTTGCATCATAAATAAGATGAATAAGATGCTAAAAGTACTTTAAAAATGAGATTACCAGTATATAACTCATTTATACAAGGATTTTTGTCTGGTCATTTGTATTAGGATAGGGTTTGTTAGAAGTGGAATGTTCAAAAACTGAAAGCACCCACAAATGTAAAGAACAGTATTTTAACATTTCCTGGTCCTTCACAGGTTCCTGTGCCTTAGTTTGTCTTGTTGGACCCTACGGCCTTTGTGTGGGGTTGCCAAGCTTCCCCCTGGTCTTGAAGAAGGGTGGACTTTAGATTGAGCACTAGGCTTACCGCATTCTTCTGCTGTCTTTCCTCCACAGCCTGATGTCCGGCCTGGCGGCACTGGATGCCAAGTGCTCCAGTAAGCTGGGCATCATGACCGTCTCCTACTACTTGTCGACCACCTTCATGGCGGTGGTAGTGGGCATCGCCATGGTGTCCATCATTCACCCGGGGGGCATGGCCCAGAAGAAGGACTCAGAGGACAGCAAGAAGCCCATCGTGACCTCTGCTGATGCGCTGCTTGACCTCATCCGGTAATAGAAGGCCTCAGAGCTTGAGAGTCGGAAAGCTGAAATAGTTGAAGCTCCATTGTTACTTATGAGTCATGTATCAGTGTATCCCTTGGAAACTTGGGTGTTTGATCTAAAGTCACACTGCTTATAAAAGCAAAATCACTACAAATTTATCCATAGTTTTCTCTGATGGACGTTTTGCCGGATGGTATGTAGATGCACAGCTGCCTTGGAGGGGATGTTTTTATTGGTGCTGTACAAAGTCTCCTAAAGTACAAAGGGTCTGGAAATCTGCTTGGGGTGGTGAGGGTGGCAGTAATTAACAGGCTCCAGCCTCATTTGTTCTCATGTCCTCACAAACCGCTTTGAAATGCCATTGGCAAATAAAGCAACTGTAGGCTGCAGTGCTGTCAGGTGGCATTGTGTCTTCTCTGCCACAAAAGATTTATTTAAGAAGTAATTTTAAAGTATCTTATAAATGATTTATTTCTTTTTTTTTTTTTCAAAAGTTTGATAGTGTTTTGTAGCCTAGGTACTGCCAAATCTGTAACATTCTCAGCAATGAAGTAGTGACAAAAGCAAAATATGATATTTTGCTGATTTCTGACTTTTTAGAAATATTATGCACTATAAGAGGCTAATGTGTTTGACTTTCATCACTAAAAATCAATAACTGAAAAGTTGGGTGACTGAAACAACTCTGTCTTTTACAGAAAAAGTCTACAATTGCTAATAAATCCTTCTCTTATAATCCTTTTTGTGTTATGAAACATGAAGCCGCAGTCATTCTTTCAATTAAGAGATGACCTTCAGTCTACTGGGCCACAGAATTAAGGATCTGATTGGATTGGTGCACTAATGACACTGAATAGATAAAAGATACAGCTATCATAGGCGGGATAATCAATTTTCCCAATCAGTTGTTTTAATTAGTTCATTAAGGAGTATTAAAATGTAGAAATACTGCCGACTCACTGATGTGAAACCTCCTTTGAATTGTACCTGGCCTCCTCAGATAATTAATCTCATTAATGCCCTAGGAAGTGAGGGAATCCAGTTTGTAGGATCCCCTGCTTTGGGCAACAAAACAAGTCAAGTCAAGAGATCTTTATTGTCACTACATCCATATACATATACAGTATATAGTGCAAAGAAATACTGTTTCCCTTGGGCCCCCATGGTGCTACATATAAATAGATAGGAATGTATTACAAGAATAGACTATATATAAGAAATACATATTGGCTCTACAAAAAATAGCAAACAGTACAGGAGTACAAAGTGACTGTGCTTGTACAAGTTATTGTGCAAAAACACTAGGGCAATGTGCAAATATACACGAGGGAAAGTGTGCAAAACAAATAAGGGAGTGCACAGAAATAATTGAAAGACAACACAAGATAGCAGGAACATTTAGAGGTAGTTTGGTGGTTGTTGTGGGGGAGTGATTAGGGATTGCCTTTGGTGGGGGTAGTCACTGAGGGGCAGTCAGGCTATAGGTGCCGGCAGAGTGTTAAGGAGCCTGACTGCCTGGGGGAAGAAGTTGTTACAATGTCTGGCAGTGACAGTTCTGATGCTCCAGAACCTTGTGCCAGATGGGAGGGGTCCACCACCATGCTGCTTGCATGGAGGATGACGTGTTTCTTGTAGAGTTCACAGATGGATTGGAGGGGAGACCCGATGATTCCCTCCGCTGTCCTCACTATCCGTTGTAGGGACTTGCGGTCAGCGACGTTACAATTTCAGAACCAGAGAGTGATGCAGCAGCAGAGGATGCTCTCAATGGCCCCCAGTAGAAGGTGGTGAGGATGGAAGGGGGTAGACTGGCTTTCTTTAGCCTTTGCAGGAAGTGGAGACACTGCTGGGCTTTCTTGATGATAGACGTGGTGTTGAGGGTCCAGGAGATGTTGTTTGCCATGTGCACTCCCAGGAACTTCACACTGTTGACTGTCTCAACAGTGGAGCTATTGATGTTCAGAGGAGAGTGGGCAGCAGGAGTCTTTCTGAAGTCAGCAACCATCTCTTTTGTCTTGTCGACATTCAGAGACAGGTTGTTGTCCTGACACCAGTCCACCAGGTGTTTGACTTCCGCTCTGTATGCAGACTCGTTGTTGCTGATGAGACCTACTACTGTTGTGTCATCTGCAAACTTGATGTTGTTGTTGGAGCTGTGCTGTGCAGCACAGTCCTGTGTCAGCAGAGTAATCAGCAGAGGGGTGAGCACACAGCCCTGGGGGGCACCCGTGCTCAATCTGAGGACCCTTGAGGTGTGGTTTCCTATGGAGACAGACTGAGGTCTGTCAGTCAGAAACTTCAGGATCCAGTTACACAGGGAGGTGTCCATGCCCAGCAGGTCCAGTTTCCCTACCAGCTTCTGTGGGATGATTGTGTTGAATGCTGAACTAAACTTAATGAACAACATTCTGACATAATTGTCCTTTTTGTCCAGGTGGGAGAGGGTGAGGTGGAGGCTGGTGGAGATGGCATCATCAGTGTTCCAATTTCGGTGCTAGGAAAACTGTAGGGGGTACAGATGGTCTGGGAGCTGTGTCTTAACGTGCCTCAAAACCAGCCTCTCGAAGCACTTTATTATAATGTGTGTGAGTGCGATGGACCGGTAGTCATTGAGACAGGACACAGTCGACTTCTTGGGCACTGACGTGATGCTGGTTGTCCTGAGGCATGCAGGTACTACTGTCATGCTCAGGGATGCATTGAAGATGCCTGTGAGGACATCCGCTAGCTGGTCAGCGGATTCCCTGAGAACCCGACCTGGTATGCTGTCAGGTCCTGCAGCTTTCCCCGGGTTGACTCTGCGCAGAGTCCTCCTGACGTCAGCAGTGGACAGGTGGAAAACCGGGTCATTGGGAGAGGTGCTGGTCTCCTCGCAGGTTCCCTATTCTGTGCCTCAAAACATACATAGAAGTCATTCAGCGCATCCAGCAGGGAGGGGTCACCACTGCAGGCCAGAGGCTTTGGCTTGTAGACTGAATTCCCTGTCACATGTGCCGTGTGTCCTTTGAATCCATGAAGTGGCTGTTGATTTTCTCTGCATATCCACGTATTGCTGCTCTAATAGCCCGGGAGAGATTAGCTCTAGCTGCAGTTTACGCTTCTCTGTCATTGGACTTGAAGGCAGCATCCATAATTTTCATCAGGGTGCGGAGCTATGCAGAGAACCAGGGTTTCTGGTTTGCATGCGTGGTAACAGTTCTGGAGACAGTAAGATCCTCAATGCATTTGCTGATGCAACCAGGCACTGAGGCTGTGTACTCTTCCATTTCTATTGAGCTGCTGTAGATGGCGGCTTCCCTGAACATGTCCCAGTCTGTGCATCTGAAACAGTCTTGTAACAATGAAGAAGCCGTTGGGGTGGGTCGTTTGAAGCTCACTGATGATCCCATAGAGTTCACCTAGGGCTTCCCTGGCGTTAACATTAGCGCTAGGCAGGATGTAAACAACAATGATGATGACTGCTGTGAACTCTCTGGGGATGTAGAAAGGTCTGCATCTGACTGCTAAAGCCAAAGCAAGCAGTGAGTAGTGCACAGGGACGATCACCACGTGTGTGCACCAGCTATTGTTTATGTATACGCACAGGCCACTGCCGTGTGTCTTACTTGACAGAGACGCGCTCCTGTCAGCACACAAGGCGGTGAGCCCATCTAGGTGGATCACGGAGCTGGCGATGCCCCCATGCAGCCATGTCTTGGTGAAGATTAGAGCACAGGAGTGCCTTATCTCCTTCCAGGTGGTCAGCAGCAGTCTTATGCAGTCCAGTTTATTGTCCATAGAGCACACGTTGGAGAGGAGGATGGTTGGCAGCGGCGGCCGGTTGGGTTAGCTCTTAGCCTAGTGTGGATGCCGGCTCACTTACCACGTTTCCACTTCCTAGCGCGCCACTTTCGACGAACTTCCAGTCGGCCGCTGTTCCCAGGCAATGCTGAGGACTCGCAGAGCGAAGGCCGGATGATGCCGTGCCGGCGCAGTTGCTCCAGCGATTGTCCATCTGGCTGAGTTTGACTCTGATAGCTCATGTGCAGTAGCGTTTGCCGGTTGTAGACATGTTTACCAGGGGTTTCGGTGAACATGGAATCCGTAGACAAACGCGTTGTGTATTCTAAGACATACAATAACTTACCATTTATGGTCCTCAGAGTGGCCACTGCGACCTAGTGTGCCGCCATCTTGGTTCATTCAAGTCCCAGGACCCAGAACTCTTTACTGGTCCTAACTGGACACATGCTCCAGAAGCAGGATAGTCACAAACAGAGAACATGCAAATTGACCCTTGGGTTTATTTAATTTTTTTAATGTTTTGAGAATAATAGATGTATTATCAAGCACTTTCGGTTCAGCTCTGGTGAGATTACTGTGAACCTCTACACTAATCACACTGGCCATGACACAGAACACACTCCGTCTTAGCTAGCACGCTAATTTAGTAAAGTACAAAACTGTTGTTCTGTCCAGTAAATCTAAAGAGCATGCTGAGGGAACCTAAGGATTTCATTGTGTGTTTTTGTTCTAGAGAAGTGACTGACACTCTACTCTAGATGTTCTGCTTTAATATCCTGGTTCTCTAAATTCAGTCAGGACAGTATCTCATCTGTTCCCAAAGAAAATACTTGATTTACCAGGTTTGGCTTGGATACAGTTTATTATCTTGCTATCATTTCTGATGATACCGGTCTGTCCATAAGTAGGGTGGAGATCAGCTGAAGGCATTAGTGTTCTCCGTCACTCCAGCTTTGTTTAATAACCCATGTTTGCCATGATTAAGCATTACACCAATCTGACAAGCATCACTCGGGTCCTTAATTCGACAGATTTTAGTGTGCAATATGCACTTCAACTGTTGCAGCTTCAGGCTCCACATGGCTTTTATTAAGCGTCCTTACATCCATGAGTTTGAATGCTTAAGAAACTCATTTTGTTTTAGGGAGTCCTCAAATTCCCGGCAATCCGGACTAAGATTAGCAGGTAGAAGGTGATGATTGGATCGATGGAGCAGTTAGAAGATGATGGATGGATGGACAGATGGACGGATGGATGGATAGACGGAGCAGTTAGAAGATGATGCATGGACGGATGGATGGATAGACTGACTCCTCACGTTGCAAAAAATGACAGCATTTATTCTTTGCTCTCTGTTATAGTAACATGTTTCCAGAAAACTTGGTTCAAGCAGCTTTTCAGCAGGTAAGTACGCTAAGTTCAGGAAAGTTATCAAAACTTTTCATTTATTTTCAACTTTACAAGGACAAATTAACAATGTGAAATCACAGTACAAGTTATTTAAAAAAGTTAAAGCAATACAAACATTACACAGCTAGTAAAGTGACTACCATGATTTTTTACTGTATGACTGTTGCAATGTGGCATAGTGGCTTCGTCTCCGGAGTTGTGGGTTCAAATCCTGACTTCCTGTCTTTGTGTGGAGCATTGATGTTCTACCCACATTCTGAAAGACGTGGTTAGATGAACTGGTGTCTGTAAATAGCTTACAGACGACAGACGTGTGCCCTGAGCTTTCTGGGATGGGCTCTGGACTGACCACATCACTGCATTTGATTGACAAAGGGAGATGGATATGAGTGTTGTAGTCTTGCACACACACTGCACATACCAACTGCATGCTCCAGCATGTGTGATGTGTTCGGAATACCTGGTGCATTCTACCCTTTCCGTTCTTACAGTATCGAACCAGGATTGTTGCCATGCTGAAGACTTCCAAGCCCGCCATTAGGCAGGACATGGCAGAGACCAGCACACGACGGACCTTCATCTATAGCATCCAGGATGCCAACGGCATCAACATCCAGAGCTTCTCGCTAGATGTGACACCAGCGCCGGACGTTATCTTCCACGCATTCCCCGGTAGTAGCGAGGGCACAAATGTGCTGGGACTCGTCATCTTCTCATCCATTATAGGTACGGAGATGGAGGAGCTGGACAGAAAGTCAGCCATGAGATGGGACTGCTCAGTAAACCTACGCCCTGCAAGTGAACATCTGTCAATATCTATGCCTTTTTATGAGTTGCTATTTAAATTACCCATGGATTAAATAAAAAGAAAGACAGCATGTTAATGTGTTTGTCAGTAAATAATATGGGCACCAACACTTTGCTGAGATGTTAGCAATGAATGCATGAGTGAATCACAGCTAGTCTGGCTTTTCCAAGGCATAATGCTGAGTAGAATGGGACCCAGCGGCAGAGCCTTGGTGAACTTCTGTCAGAGTCTGAATGAAGCTGTTCTGAAGATTGTCGCCATTGTTATCTGGTTTGTATCATTTCTCAGTCAGCAGCCCTCAAATCACTGTGCTGTCAGACAGCAATATCTGGAGATTACAATAGTAACAGAAAGTAAAAAAAAAATCATTGGCAGCAGAAAGAGCAGATGGGATCCAAGGAGGCAATAGGTACTCATGTTTACAAGTTTCTCTTCCTGTTTAGGTACTTCCCCTTTGGCATTGTGTTCCTGATTGCAGGGAAGATTCTAGAAATGGATGACCCCTCCACCATGGGTAAGAAGCTGGGCTTCTACGCCATGACGGTGGTGATGGGATTAGTGTTTCATGGCCTTGTCATCCTGCCCTCCATGTACTTCTTCATCACTAAGAAGAGCCCCATCATCTTCATCCGCGGCATCCTGCAGGCCCTACTCATCTCTCTGGCCACATCATCCAGGTCCCTTTGCAAATGTCCATCGATAGCCCAGGAGGTGCCGAGGATGAAGATCATGAGCATAACAGCGGGTTTGTCTTCTCAACAGTTCTGCTACACTGCCTATCACCTTCAAGTGCCTGCTGGAGAACAACCACATTGACCGGCGGATTATCCGCTTCGTGCTGCCTGTTGGTGCCACCATAAACATGGACGGCACCGCACTGTACGAGGCTGTGGCTGCCATCTTCATCGCTCAGGTCAACAACTATGAGCTGGACTTTGGCCAGATTGTCACTATAAGGTACCAGATCCTGTGTGAGCCATGTCCAAGGTGATCAGGGGAATTTTTTCTTTACATTCTAGCCATCATTACAGTATGTTCTGGGTTTAATGGCTTTGGGGAAGTGCATTTAAGTAAACTGAAGCTGCTCTGCTGGGCTTTATACTGCTTTTTGCACACATTTTTCTATATCTTCTGGTTCCCTGTGAAACATGAAGCTGTGACGATCTGCTTCCATTATTGGCAGCATGTTGTGCTTTATCCCATGAGAGGTGCAGTTCTTTCAGTTCTGCTTCTACAGTTCTCCTCCAGGTTGTTTTCGGCCTTTCGTGCTTCTTTTTCCCCAGTGGTGTCCAACTCTTTCGGAATATGGTTCTGGTCCATCCAGAGGACATGCCCAAGCCATTTCATTCTACAGCGCATGATCTCCATGACCACACTATGTGAGTTGGTCTTCTTGTATAACTCATCATTTGAGATCTTCTCTGGCCAGAAGATACAGCAGATTCTACCGAGGCAATTATTGTGGAATACCTCAATCTTCATGTCACTCTTGATGACACGCCAACATTCTGCCCCATATAGCAGAACAGATTTGATATTGCTCTTATATAGTCTCATTTTTGTTCTGAGGCTGTATTGCGCAGATTTCCAGATAGGCTGAAGTCTAGCAAGTGCACTACAGTCTTTACATAGTCTTGCTTTAATGTCCGTAGCGGCAGCATTGTCCTTGCTCAGCAGACTGCCGAGGTAGGTAAATTCCTCAACATTTTCAAGTGGACTTCCATTTAAAATAATGGGTTCATCAGATCTTCCACTGATATGCATCACTTGGGTTTTGGTGGTGTTTATGTTGAGGCCTGTTTTCTTGGCAAATTTGTCCAGTCTATTGGTCTTCTCCTGTAGGTGGACATGGGTAGATGACAAAAGAGCTATGTCATCTGTAAAATCAAGGTCTTCAAGCTGTTGAAAGAGGGTCCACTGTATGCCTCTAGGCTTGTCTGATGTTGTTTGTCTCATGATCCAGTCAATGGCTACAAGGAACAGGATTGGTGAGATGACGCATCCTTGTCGTACCCCGATTTCACTGCAAACCACTCAGATAGGTTTCCATCAAGGATGACACTACACTCAAACTGAAAGTAGTATAGTTCAATCAGCGTCACAATGCAGACTGTCAAAGGCTTTTTTGAAGTCAATGAAGTTGACGTACAAAGGAGCATTCCACTCCAAACATTGCTCAATGATGTTTTTCTTAGGGCAAAAATTTGGTCTACACAATGAGTCCCCTTCCTGAAACCAGCTTGTTCTTTTCTCAGCCGGGAATTGATGGCTACAATTCTGGTCAGAAGGATTCTGCAAAATATTTTCGATTGTATTCAAAGAAGTATAATGCCCTGCCAATTGTCACAGTTTTGGAGGTTGCCTTTCTTAGGAAGCTTGAAAATGAGGCCTCTGGACCAGTCTTCAGGGATGATGGCTTTCTCCCAGATGTTCTTAAATAGGTCAGTAAGTACTCTAGTAGATGTGGTAAGGTCTGCTTTAAGCATCTCAGCATGGATGGTGTTGATTCCAGCTGCCTTCCCATCCTTATGTATTTTGATGGCACATCTGACTTCAGCCTTGGTTGGGGGACTGATGTCAGTGTCCAGAACATCCACTGCTGGTAGAAGGTTGGCAGACTCTTCTGGCTCAGGTCTGTTAAGTACTTCATGAAAGTGTTGTACCCATCTGATGGCTTGCTCATGCTCAGTTGAGAGGGTGCTGCCATTCTTGTCTTTAATTGGGGCAAGCTGGATCTTGTTACCCACACCAACTGTTTAGTGATCTTATATACAGCACTAAGTTCACCTCTCTCTGCAGCACGCTCAGCCTGGCAAGCCGTCTCCTCTACAAAGGGTCTTTTATGCTTTCTGGCGCTCTTCTTCACCTCCTTGTCTTTGAACTTATAGGCTTTCTGAACTTGCTCTTGGAGCCTTGGTGATTTAGTGCTAAGCAACTTGGCTTTAAGTAATTTTCTTTCTTCTATTTTCCCCCAAGTTCCAGGTGTTAACCACTCCTTGTGTTTCTTCTTCCTATAGCCTAAGATCTCAATAGATGTTTCAACATAGGTCTTCTTGATGGCCTCCCACTTAAGGTTAACATCAGGGTATCTCAATATTGTCTCTTCCAAGGCACTAAAACGGTTCCTCAGTTCCAGTACAAATTCCTTATTGGTTTGAGGACACTTGATCTTGCAAACATATAGCTGCTTCCGTCGCTGACTCTCCCGTTTCACCTTGCGAAGCTTGAATTTGATGGTACTCCTCATGAGGTAGTGGTCGCTGCTGACATCCGCACCTCTACACACTTGACATCTTGGAGGGATGTGCCCCACTTCCTGTTGATCAGGATGTGGTCGATCTGGTCAGTCAAATAACCATCAGGTGATTTCCATGTCGGCGTGTGGATGTTCTTGTGTTGGAAAATGGTGCCTCTGACCACTAGGTTGTTGTCAAGGCAGAAGTTAACAAGTCTGCTGCCAGTGTCGTTTATTTCACCACAGCCTTAGTTACCCATGGCTCTAATCACAGTTGGTGTTGTCAGCTCCAACCTTGGCATTTATATCACCCATGACCAGCAGCATATCATGACAAGGGACTTTAGAAACTGTGCATTGCAATACTTTATACCAGTCAACTTTGCCCTCCTCCTTGGCTTCATTTGTTGGTGAATAGCATTGTATGATGGTCAGTTTACGATGCTTTGAATCAAAGCGTTCTCTGATTATCCTTTCACCAAGTGGTTCCCATTCTAAGAAGGTATTGACCCTCTTTGAAATTATGATGGCCACACCATGACGATGCTGACTTCCATGCCCAGTGCACAGGATTACTGCGCCGTCGTTGGTCACAAGGCTCCCTGAACCTGTCCATTGACACTCGTTCACTCCCATGATGTCCAGTCCATATTTCTTCATCTCGTTGAGGACTTGTGCTGTTTTCGATGCCTCATATATGGTTCGGACATTCCATACTCCAATGTAGATCTTGTATTTGGGCCTGAGCAGACAGTCTATTGTACTCCTATTCTGTAACTGATGGCTTTCGACAACAGTGGTCATACTGCCAGTTGGTGACGCTTCTTGGTTTGAGTCCGCTGCAAGCTATATTTTATTATTTACGTTTGCATTTGTCTTGGCTTCTGTAACAGAATGGTGTTTTTTTTTACAGGGTGGGGATGTTAGCCCCACCCCCAACCCCCAGCCTGGAGGGCCAGGTGTTGTCCTTAGTCTGGCCCTTCGCCTGAGCCTAATCTGGCATGACTGAACCTGGCAGGGACCCAAGTCCCTGCCAGCATAGCTCCCAAGATCATTAAAACAGGCCCCTTCACCATGCCAAGGTGACAACACAGAGAAGGGACATGTTTACATGATTAGCCATATTTAATAGTAAACAAGCCATTTGAAGAATTTAGCTTCATATTTTGATGTGAAATATTTTGAATTTGCTTTCATTCTGTTTCTTCAGTAGAGCATTTTAATATCCATCCATCCATCCATCCATCCATCTTCTTCAGCTGCTTATCTGTAAGGGTCACGGGGAAGTTGGAGCCAATCCCAGCCGACTTCGGGCGAAAGGCGGGGTGCACCCTGGGCATGTCGCCAATCCACCGCAGCATTTTAATATTATAAATCAAAGTTTTGAAGGTATTATGCATCTAATGCTTTTTCTTAACAAACTTCAAGGTTTGGAAAGCCTTCTTTTCATGATTTACTAACTTCTACAGACAAGAATCTTCTAATGATCTTTCTAAAATTGATTTAAACTCATAAAATACCCAGCTTTCAGCAACTTTCTTCTTACGTATTTCTTGTTCAACTGAATTCAATTCAATTGAATTTTATTTAAATGGCACCTTTAACAAAGAGCATTGTCAGAAAGCGCTTTACATAGTCCTGGGCCCAAGGTCCCTAGAGAGTAAGGCAATGGTGACAGTAGCAAGGAAAAACTCTCTCAGGAGGAAAAAAGCTTGAGCTGAACTAGGCTCATGGAGGAGGCCCATCCTCCTCTGGCCGGCGTCGGGCAGGACAGTTTCATTGTTACAATATGAAACAACAATGAGGTAGAACAGTCAGATGAATAACAGATGTGTACTGGTACAGCATTTATTGTTTATTATAGACATTTTAAATACATTACTCTAAGTTGTACTTTGCTGTAAAAAAATGTTTCATATTTCATAAAACAATCGCACAAAACTCAAAACTTGCAAACTGATCATAAACTGTTGGTGGAAGACCTAGAAAAACGATTTTTTAATTAATCATGCATTACATAAAAAAAAAACTTGAGTTACACCAGTAATTGAAGCAGGTTTAAAAATAACATGAGAAATTAAGGCAAAAAGGTCCTAGGTGAGGGGCGATTAAAATATTCCCTCTGAGAAAGGAAGAAATAATAGAAATCAAGATACCAAGGTACCTCACCCGGAATAGGGATACCTGGGCTCTGCCATGGAATCAGGCCTGGGATAGGGGCTCATTAGTGAGTACCTGGTGGTTGTTCCTTCACCCATGGGGCCCAGTTTGGCTCAGCCCAAAAGAGCTATGTGGGACCACCTTCCTGTGGACCCACCACTGGCAGTAGGAGCCATAAGGGTCTGGTTCATTGTGGACTGGGTGTCACTTAAAGGCAGGAACCTTGGTGCTCCAATCCCTGGCTGTCAAAACTGGCTTTGCAGACATGGAATGTCACCTCTCTGGTGGGAAAGGAGTCAGAGCTTGTGTGGGAGGTTGAGCGATACTGGTTAGATATAGTAGGATCACATCAATGCATAGCACAGGTTCTGGAACCAATCTCCTGAAGAGGGTCTGGACTTTAGACTCCACTCTGGAGTTGCACTGGGTGACAGGTATCAGGCAGGTGTGGGTTTACTCATAGGCCCCCAGTTTGGTGCCTATATTCCAGAGTTTTTGAGAACGATAGGGTCATCTCCCTGTGACTTTGGGCCAGGGGCGGGCTCTGACTGATGTCTGTGCTTATGTGCCAAACACCAGTTCGGAGTACCTGGCATTCTTGAAGACCTTGGGTGGAGGGCTGAAAGGTGTTCCCTCTGGGGACTTCATTTTTGTACTGGGGAACTTCAGTGCTCACATGAGTAATACCAGTAAAACCTGGAAGGGTGTGACAGGGAGGAACGACCTGCCTGATCTGAACCCGAACAGTGTTCTGTTGTTGGATTTCTGTGCAAATCAAAAATTATCCATAAGAAACACCATGTTGAAACATAAGGATGTTCATAAATGCACAGCTGAGGTGGTATGGTCATCTGTCCAGGGGAGGTGTTTTGGGCTTGTCCAGCAGAGAGGAGACCCTGGGACAGACCCAGGACACACTGGAGAGGTTATATCTCAATATGTCGGCTGCCCTGGGAATGCCTCAGTGTTCCTCTGGGGGAGCCGGAGGAGGGGGCTGGGAAAAGGGAGATCTCGGCATCTCTCTTTAGACTGCTGCCCCTGTGACCCGGGCCGGGGTAAAGCGGTGGGAAATGGATGGATGGTACACTTCAAAAGGATACTGTTTGAATCAATCTACTATATTGAGTTCATAGTTAACTAAATAAGATGTTTTTTAAAAAGGTAATGAAATAACCAAATCAGTCTTAAAAATTCAGTGGTATAAACCCCTTGTCAGATTCAGAAACAAAGGCTAACATATCAGTAAAAATGACAATATGCACATCCTTTCACTGGTTAATTTTCCTTTTATTTGGCAGCTAGACACAAAATGAGGCTGAAAATCAGTTTGTTTTTGTAAATAGTCCTTTTTATGGATCGCAGCATCACCGCCACTGCAGCTAGTATTGGTGCAGCTGGAATTCCACAAGCTGGTCTTGTCACCATGGTGATCGTGCTAACTTCTGTTGGACTCCCGACTGATGACATTTCCCTCATTGTTGCTGTGGACTGGGCTCTGTAAGTATATAGTCCCATTGGTTTATGACTTGGAATGGCTCGATATATTTTAATCTCTGATATCGATAACCAATGACCTGAAATACCGGTACCAGCCAATTTAATAGTCTTTTTGTTTCAACAACTTTTAAGCCATTTGTATGCCATGTCTAATATAGCCATCTAAAAAATTCTGATCAAACTGTAAAAAATTCTCTAATCCCCTAAAGGAATAATTACAGTTGCTCACAACATGACCCAGATATTTCAATACTGCTGCTTCTTTTAATTTTCCTATCCTAAACACAGTATTAGCTTTGCTTTGTTGCTGTTTGGGGAAAGTTCCTTGGGCTTTTTTGAAGGCTTCCACTAATGTTTGCCCAAAACTTTTGAAAACACATATTTCTGAAAACGGTCAACATTGCAGTGTGGATGGGAGAAAAAGTTTTGAAAACACATACTCTAATCTCTCTCTGATTAATTCATGCTTATTACATGGTCTTTCCCTGATTGGATCCTGTGCATTTCAAGAAAATGATGTGTTTTTAATCATTTTTATGTGGATGGAGATATTTTTGTAAATGACATGAAAATTTTTGCACGAACAGAGATGGTTTCCTTTGAAAAAAACACCATTTTTTGATGAAAACAGTAGTGTTTGCTGCTATTATTAGGTGACACCTGTTCCTGCTTCCCTTTACATCATGTCACTCTAAGAGTGGCTACAAACATTTAAGACTAGAGTTGCCCAAGTATTATGTTGGTTTATAACTATTATACCCTAATAATCAATCCAGTGTTTTTAGTTAGTATTGGCACTGATATGGACACTGAATATCAAATCAGCACATCTCTATTTAATGATTCCCCATTGCAAGTTGTGGTTCTAGCCCAATAAATTCATGGTTTAGTCCAGGGGTGTCCAATCTCATCCGCAAAGGACCAGTGTGGGTACAGGTTTTCATTCCGATCAAGCAGAAGCCACATCTGAGTTAACTGAAAATCAAGCTCAACTGATTAAACAGGTGGAATCAGGTGTGGCTCCTGCTTGGTTGGAATGAAAACCTGCACCCACACCAGCCCTTTGCGGATGAGACTGGACACCCCTGGTTTAGTCCAAGCTTCTTTGGGCAGGATGAAAAATCTGATCTAGTCATGGTAAGGTAGCAGCACTCTTCTTGGATTAGCCAACAGTGGCATGAAGGCGGGGCTGAACTGGTAAAACAACAGACTCTTGGCAGCACAAAGTCCCAATGGATTAACAAGTGGAGAAGCAGGGTGGAGTTCCACTCACCATCCCTGGTTGGGCTTTTAGAAGCATCAAGACTAATCTGCATTGACATGCTCCTCAAAAACTCTGCACTGCAGGGACAGGTTTCGCACCATGGTCAACGTCATGGGCGATGCCTTGGCCACAGGAATCATGGCACACGTGTGCAGAGAAGACTTTGTCAAAGAAGGAGAAGAGGTATGCTCTTTGATACCATATTATAGCGTTTCTTCCTACCTGAGAAAAGATGACATGCCTTTCTATCCATTTTTCAAAACGCTTATCTATGCTTAGCCAGGGAATTTAGAGCACAAGGCAGGGGACACCTTGGATGGGGTACTAACTTGTCACAAGACACAGTCATACACCGGATAATTTAGAAACGCTCATTTCATTTGCTAGGCAGGGTATGCAGCTAAAAACAGTCAGCTTGAACAGACATCAGTTCAATGTAGGGCAGCAAAGCTCAAAGTCATTCACCATCTCCTTCTCTTTTAGACTCCACTCATTTGCGTGAGCAAGCCTGTAATCAGTATCCTAAAGAATGGACACTTACAGACCCCATCGGTGGGCAAACTTGGCCACGTCTCCCCCGAGGTAGCACAACTCATTCGCCTGGAGGAGGGCCTGAGGCCTACAGAAAAGCAGCAGCCCCCATCACAAGAGAGGGAGAATAGGGACTACTGTTCTATCAACATGAATGGCCTGGAGACCAACGTGTGAGCCGCTCCTCAGGGAGGGACCACTGGAAAACATTGCTGCTACAGATGACCCCAGCAACCAGCCTACTGACAGGACTAACCAAAAAAAAAAAAAAAAATTCCTTTTTTAAGCATACATTTGTATTTACACATTGTCCCTTTTTTATGGAATTTGTGGTTTCATTCAATCCTCATCAGGTACAATATGCAATACATACATATTTTCAATATACAATTAAATGGGATTTCTGGGTATTTCAGAATATTAAACTAAAAGCAATAGCCAAAAAATAGTTGTCATGACGACCAGCGGAACGTATTTTGCATTATAACTGATTATTGTAACCAAAATCTAATCACATTGGCTGTCTGAACCATTTTTTCCATTTATAGAAACCATCACAGGGATTTTTGACCACCAAAATTAATGAGGTTAAATTCAAAGCAGAAATCATGGCCTTTGCATTTTAAAATTCACATTTAGAAAAATGGTTTACATAGAACACTTAAACTGTCACCCTTCAGACAATCGACTGATGAATTGCTTCCATCAGGTTTGGGCAGCCTGTTCAGAGGCCATCCCAGGCCAGCAGACAATGTGACATGTATTAGTATATTTAACATATGTCCACTGGTGAATTGTATTTGCAGAGGTTAAGGCACTCTCTCATCACCACTTGTCACGTCATCTGCAACACCAACAACCTGCACGGTGCCTTGAAACTACAATGGGCACAAGAAAGACACTCTCTTGGGCATCTGCCTGGTCACATGACTTCAGGGTTCCTCTCCAGCATGTATTGTCATCATTGAAAGATCTGATGGACTGTGACAGATAACAGGTCTGTATGATTTTGAGGAGCTTGGCAAATTTGTTGTTTAGTCATGCAGTCGTGTCCGACTCTTCGCGACTCCATGGACCACAGCACGCCAGGCTGCCCTGTCCTCCAC
>JAACJT020000030.1:204474-221062 GCA_009936485.2 Gymnarchus niloticus
AAACTTCTGAGTTCCAGTCAGCACTCTTGCTGCAGCATTTTGCACTAGCTGGAGTCTGTGTAACAACCCTGAGTTACGTCCAGAAAATAGAACATTGCAATAGTCCAATCTAGAGCTGATAAAAACATGAGTTGGTTTCTCAGCATCATCGAAGGACAACGTTTGCCAAACCTTGGCTATATTCCTTAGATGGAAAAAAGCTGTTTTAGTGATATTGCTGATGTGAGCATTTAAGGACCTCCGATCCATCCATCTTAACATCATCCCAGATGTAATACCACCACCAGGAGCGGATATGCCCCACAGAGAGTGGGTTTGGCCAGCTCAGTATGAACATGCACTGCTGGGGGCTGCATCCATTCGTAGCATGTACGTGTGGCAACCCGGAGCAGACGGCCGAGCATATTATGCATGAGTGCTCCATCCTTCCCTTTCTCGGCTCCAGTTAGTTCAAAATGCAGCTGCTAGGCTTTTAACTCGATCTGGTCGGAGGGCACATATTACCCCCCTTTTTTTTATACGCATTGCATTGATTTCCGGTTGAGTGTAGAATTTGTTTTAAAAATGGTGCTTGCTTACTTACAGAGCTCTGCATGGGCAAGTGCCTGAGTATATTATTGGCCTCTTGCACCTCTACATAGCCTGTCGGCCACTTAGGCCTGGGTCTTCAGTCGTCCCATGTGCCTGGCTAAAAACACACAGGGATTGTGCTTTTCAGTCCGGTGCACCTAGACTTTGGAACAATCTCCCATTATCGTTGTGTTTAGCTGAGTCAGTTGACTCTTTTAAAAAGCAGTTAAAGACTTTTTTGTTTAAGCAGGCGTTTGAACAGAGCCGAGTATTCTTCTGTTATTCTATTTTAAATTATTATTATTACTATTTTTGTTAATTTACTTTTCCTTATCTTTCATTTTGGTGGTACTTTTAAGGTGTTATAGTGTTGTACAGCGCTTTGTGACTTCTTGTCTGTGAAAGGCACTTTATAAATAAATCTTACTTACATTGTGTCAGAAATAGCAGTTAGTGCAAGATGATGTAAGAATAAAGGTTTTATAATCCAATAAAATTTTGAATTATAAAAGTTTTTTTTACAGACATAAAGCAACTAATTAGCACAAAGCAGAAGGACAGATGGCATGATGTACTTAAGCCATTGTAGAGCTAACTTTATATCCTGGTAACTTCTTGTTGTGACCTCCACTGACTCTGTTGACTTCCTCAGCACTAGCACCTAGTTGCCAATATTCCTCTGCTCCACTCTAAGCATGCTAAAGCCTGCTGATATGTCCTTCTGGCTTTACTGCCCCCTCTTTGTTCTATGTCTGGACCCTGTGCTTCACCCATCTCCTCACTTCATCACTCCACCCAAGAGAGGCATTAATTGCTCCATGTTTATGGCTGCTGACTTTCTACACTTACAGGCAGTGCTACTGACAATTGCAATAATTTCTGCGATGGGTACAATTGAGATGGTTCTTTTGGTTAGTCTTGCAATTTTGGTATTTGAGTGTCATCAAGTTAAGACACCATATCGGCGACTTCTGACCCATTCCTCAATTCAGCAGAAACTGAATATTTTCATACTACATCAAAAAAGTATGAAGTATTCAGATAAAAGGTGTTTTTTACTGTAGTTGTCAAATTCACAAAAACATTCAACCAGGAATAAATCCATTTTCTGTCAAGGGTATAATTTAGACTACATTGAAAACATCTAATTGAATAACAGTGGTCTGCTGACATAAGATGGGCAATCCATACAAGCAGGAAGAGATGAGTCAGATCAGAGCTGCACAAAGCATTGACATGCTTTGCTGGCATGGGTAGGATAGGGTCGCTTCTCTGACTGATCCACTGGAGGGCGCCGAGAATGCAGGGGAACACATGGGTGTCTCTCCTCTGCCCAGCCACTAGGGGAATGCTGCATGGTAAGAGCCACTCAGCCTCTAGTCTGTCTGGTAATTCAGAGTGTGAAAGCTTCTCTGGTTGTCCAAATAACGAGTGAGTGTAGTCTCATTATTGAAATTCTCCCAATGTGTCACAGACATAAAGCATGGTCAATAAGCAGCAGAAAACACACAAATTATATTCCAGACCTCTCAAATTCATTTCTTACCTTCATTATTTGAGCCAACAATTTGTGTAATGTGAGGGCAAAAGACAGCAAAGTCACACTGGCAGGGCTAAGGAAGAAAAATACCTTGCATTTTCAAATATGTATCCTTTCGGTTTCACATTAGGGCTGAAGGCGGGAGTGGGACAGCCAGCCTAGCAACCCATGGTCTCTCTGGTCAAAGTTGTATTAAAGACTACTTTAAAACAAAGCAGTTTTCTCCAAACAACGTTACTAGCGTTAGTGTTACAAAGGTCTTGTCCCAAATAACATACTTGCACCCTTGTGGCGTTCATTTGCACAGGGTCATAGGGTGTCCTATTTCCAATGTAACTGTACAGTTTTTTCAAAAAAAAAAACAGGAATAACTCAATTTTCCTTGTGCAATTAAGCTTCAAACACACGCATACACAAGCACCTTAAAAATGCCATGGTATCTTCAAGAATACTCGTATGGTCAGTCCCCAAAGCTGAGATTCCACAAATCCAGCAAGTAATCCAACTTCCCCCACTGAATGACTATACAAATAACCTAAAAATGGCTCCTAGTACAGGCCTATGGAAAGTAGTATGGGCTTTCCTGTGTGGTAACGTGGTTGGAATGTTAATTTCACCAGGTGTACTAAGTTTGGGTAATTACTGGGGG
This sequence comes from Gymnarchus niloticus, assembly GCA_009936485.2. NCBI lineage: Eukaryota > Metazoa > Chordata > Actinopteri > Osteoglossiformes > Gymnarchidae > Gymnarchus > Gymnarchus niloticus. The sequence continues at coordinate 207,234 of JAACJT020000030.1, forward strand.
TTAGCTGTGGTTTAAGTGGAAGGTATAAAAAGTAGAGGGGTGTTGAAGTTAAGGGAGGCAGGTTGTCATGCCCTGTCCCCCAGTCTCCCTTGTGAGAATGCTGCTGTACCAGCTGCAAATCATGAGTTTTACCATTTATATACACATGGTATTGCCAGAATCTCATTGTGAAGTATTGTCTTGCCTCATACTACTTACGGGGCAGTCTTCAACCCTTGTTCTTGGTGTCTTCGTGCCCCTTTGCATTCCTGGTGTGTTTATCCCCATCCAAGCCCTGACTCTTCATGATAACCTACTATGTTTTACCCATGCATCTCCCATCTCAGGACTGACTTGCCTGGCTACCGACTTACCTCGCCTGTTTTCCGGATTCTGCCACAAGATCACCGCATCCAAGTCTGTTTGCCTGCTTCCTGAAATAAAACCCCTCTTGCTGCATTTGGGTCTCGCTGCCTACTCTGTCGAAACCATGAAAAGTATTACTTCTGGGCTCAAATGGGATGAAGTTTGGGAGGAAAGAGTTGTTGCTATCCTAAGTCTGTAATGCTCAATATAGTGGTGTGGTAGGTAATTAGGGTGGTGTATTTGTTTGTTCCTGGGGAGTGAATGGGGGGTTCCCTCCTCGGGTGTTGATCTTATTGTTTGTTTGCCTACAACCGTGATCGTGATGGTATAGTGCTCTGTGTCATCACATATTTTTGCACCTTAGTGTCATTCTTGATTCATGGAGGAGTTATGAGGGGGGTGTGGTGGTAAGGCTGGCGGTGTACATGTGTGCTTTTATGTTGAAGTAATAAGCGCAGTGTTTCACAAGTTTGGTGGGATATAAAGGAATGTATTGGGTAGTGTACAGTGCTTTTGATATCTTTTTTTGATGTGACTCAGTTTTTAATGTCAGAGGAATGCAGAAGCCATGTGTGAACTGGTTTTAGTAGTAATCCTGGTGTTATGGATGTTATTTGTCAAATTAAATTAATTGTAATAAAGCCTTTTTGTAAAGGCCTTGGGGCCTGTGGGTCCCCTTGTTTGAATAGATGGTCATAAATTGTTTGCTTAATCCAAAGTAGAATCTTCTTTTGGAAGTATTGGGTGGCAAGCCTTTACACTAGTATTTTTGTGTTAATTGTGATGCTGTAGGTTCATTTAATCGATGGAAGTATCCATGTGCTTTTAAATGCACAAAAGTTTAATGCGCAAATCAATAGTAACATTGTCTGGGGAAAGCAACCGTGTTTTAAAGTAGTCTTTCATACAACTTTTGATCATGTTGTGTTATTGCCTTATGAAATGGTTTTTCATTTTGTGGTACAATTCATCTGATGTGAATACTTTTTGGAGAAAACACTTGTGGATTGAAACTAAATTTAGTTATGATACATCACATGAATGATGTTCACAGAAAACAAAACAACAAAGATTTTAATGAATCAAATGCTGTCAACACCATGGAACAGGATGGAGGAACATTGATGTTTGATGGGTGCCAGAATGTTGTGTCTCAGCCGCTGGTCATTGGTCCTCCAGCAGAACAATGATCCCAAACATACATGTAAGTGCACCCAAGAATGGATGTGAAGAAAACCCAGGAGCATTGTGAAGTGGTTTGCTATGACTGCTGATGTAAATTCTGTTGAACGTCAGTGGAAAGAGCTGAAATTCACAGTTAGGAGAGAAGGGACTCACAATCCTGAGAGAACTGGAGCAGTTTATTCAAGGAGAGTAAGCCAGACTTCCAGTGGAGAAGTGTGAAAATTGCAATCAGAGCTACGGAAGGTACCTGATTGCTGTTGTGTCCAAAGATTAGATAGGAACTTTATTAATCCAGAGGGAAATTCTTGTGCCTTTTACATGTTCATTGCAATAAACATAGAAATAGAAACAAAAACAGAAACACTGGGATTGTCAGTCACTTCAAGCTAACCTCAGTGTGGAAAGTATCAAAAACAGCTAAACTAAAATTTAAAGCAACAGGATAAAGTGCAACTATAAAAAACAAGATACAGATCCAAGAAAAACAGTTGAAATATAAATATGTATAGTATCTCACAGATGAGAATAGTAGTGCAAATAGGCAGAACGTGACTGTATTAATAGTGATATTAATGCTATCAGCAGATGACATAAGTGATGAGAAAAAAAGAATTGCAGATACCACCATAATCCACCAATTCGGTAAGTAACAGATGGAATAGTGTAAAAGTGAAATGTTGTTGCGCGTGTACAAAGTTTTTAAATGTCCCCCTTACAGAAAGGGAAGGAGTTATACAATCCAATAGCCAAAGGTAGAAAAGATCTCCAGTAGGACTCTGTCCTGCACTTTGGTGCAATGAGTCTTTTACTGCATGTGCTGCAGTGACCAATCAGGGAGGCATGCATGGGGTGGGATGGATTGTCCATGATGCTGAGAAGTTTCTTCAGCATCCTCCTCTAAGACACCTCCACCAGAATCTCAAGTTACACTCCCAGAACTGAACCAGCCTTCCTGATCAGCTTGTTCAGTCTGTTTGCATCAGCTGCCTTCACCCTGGTGCCCCAGCACACTGCTGTATAAAAAAAACGCATTTGCCATCACGGAGTGGTAGAACATACATAGCATAGTCCTATAGACGTTGAAGAACCTATCCTCAATAGATATAGACAGCTCTTATCCTTCTTAAAGACAATATCGATGTTCCTGGACCAGTCCAGTTTGCTGTCTGTGTGTACTCCTAGGTACCTGTAGTCTTCAACCACCTCAACATGTGTCCCCCTGATGGTAACTGGGGAGGGAGGAGGAATCTGCTTCCTAACCTAACTTAACCTAACCTAAGAACATTTGTTCTTGTCTGCAATAACCTAATGTCATTTGAATAATATTCTTTTTTTTTAGCTTCACTAGAAATCACAAGTTTACTCATCAGGAGGGCCTCGTCAGATACCTGCTCTTGTAAGATATGTAACATTAACATATAGCTTGACAAAACCTGGGCCTGACTTTCTTTTTGTGGTCAGATCTACAGCCATGCTATCTGGGCTCTGGGTAAGCTAGGGTTACTTATGAATGTATAGGAGAGAGCCCCACTTCCACTTCTCACATGGCAACATTCACATGATTATGACAGTGTGAGAACATAATGTCAGAAAAAGTCTCACACAGGCTTTGGGCCCAGTGAACTGCTAGCCAAGGACTGACAATGTGACACAGAGTAATCCAGCTTATATAAAGACAATACTGGCAAACAGACCTGACAGAATTAGTGCTGACATCAGATAACTCCTACAGAATAAAGTTCTTCAAAAAATGTTTCAGACACCAATATCTTTGTGTGTCTTAAAGATTGTCATTCTTCAGCTGTTAACTCATTACTTGACTGATTTTTCCCAGATCAATTATTGGTTTCCTACTCATGGGCCGAGGAGTTATCACAGGCTAATCTACTCATACTTTTTTGTTGCCATTCTTTTTATTTCATATTACTTTTTCAGATATTGTGAATAACTGTACACTGTGAGCTCACTGGCAAAACAAACTGCACGCAATGTTAAAACAATGAACAGTGGGGAAAGGCTAGAGAGAAAAAAGGCAACATTTCCAGTAAGAGCTGCAGACAAGCGGGCCGTCCCTGCACAGACGCAGACTGTCTCCCAGAGCAGAGCACTTCACAGAAACAAGCAAATTTCCTCTAAATGGGAAGCCAGAGCAGCGAGATACAACTTGAGGAAGTGCAAGTTTTCACAGTGAGCTTTAGAAAAGGACAACAAAGCTTCTTACTCAGCTAGGCATTGGTTATGGAGTCCATTCCTCTACCAGCAAGCACAACATTTCTTCATGTCCTTCATTTCACTTACAGCGGAAATTCCAGCTGGTTGACTGAATTATGAACTTCTATACAAGTGCGCTTATTCTCAACAAATTCATGTAATTTGGCAAAGGTTTTGCTTTTGTTTCCTTACGGAGTAGAACTGAAAGTTGACTCTATTACCATAATGTAGGAGCTCCCTATGTTCTGGATGCTGACACTTGGTCAATCTCCAAAGCAAAGGCCAAAAAGAATCCTGTGGCTGCAAGCACCTAAGCTTAAATGGAGATTAAATTGACTGGACACAAAGCAGATAATAAAGACAGCATGCCAAAATCATCAAATATTCTGACAATCAGTTGAAACTTTTGGAAATGACTTACTTTTTACAGCCCAGACACTTTTATTTTTAAAATTCCTACAGACATATTGAGATGTGAAAACTGGGCTTTTCACAAAACCCAATCTACATTATAATTTATTTAATGACTATATATCATAGCTGCATGCTGACTACTACAACACTGCAGATTGCATAAATAATTTTTTTTTCACGTTTTGTGTATCTAGTTCAAGACACAGAACACAGACATGTACAGCAGGTTTAATTGTGTAACATCAGACTAATAACAGATTTTGTGCAGCTGTAAACTATCAATTCAGTTTATTATAAAGATTTATTCCCAGGATGCTAAACTAGACTAGTCCAACATCTCATTCCAGTGAAAAAATACTGAATAAAATAAAGAACAAATTTGGGAAGTACTAAAACTTCGAAGAAACTTGTGGTTAGAATCATAGCCTTTGTTCTGGCAGTCACTGACAATGTGATGCAAGCATGAGCATGTAGTGGTTTTGCCTGGCAGCAGTCACGAGTGACATGATCTCATTAGATCTACTGAGAAGCTGAGGCCCAGTGCTGATGTGGCTTGGCCCGTGCCTTTGGAGTTAGTGCTTCACCACAGATAAAGTGACAATGATATTTTAGTTTTGAACTTAGACTTTGAGATGTATTTTAGCTAGGATCAGACCCAAATGAGGCCGACCCAAGCTTGGCCCACCCCAAGACAAATGGCAGCAACTTGCATCTTTAATTTAAGGCTGATGGTTATTTTAAGGTTAATTTAAGGGTAATTTAAGGCTAGTAATAAGGTAAAAAAATTAAATGATATGATTTCAAACAGGTGATGTCAAAAGGTGATTGTAATCATGATTTGGTACAAAAGCAGTAGCCACGAAAGGCTGAGTCTTTGAGGAGAAAAGATTCAATTCAATTTTCAAATTTAATTAAATTTTGTTTATATAGCACTTTTAACAAGAAACACTGCCACGAAGCGCTTTACATAGTCCTGGGCCCTCAGTCCCTAGAGAGTAAGCCAAAGGCGATAGTGGCAAGGGAAAAACTCCCTCAGGAGAAAGAAACCTTGGGAGGAACCAGATGGGCAGAGGGCATCAGTGCAGAGTGCCAAGATGGGCAGAGGATCACCAGTGTGTCAAGAAATACGTGAGAAAATTATTGAAATGTTTAAAAACAATGTTCCTCAATGAAAGATTGGAAGGGATTTGCATATTTCTCCCTCTACACTGCATAATATCATTAAATGATTCAAGGAATTTGGAGGAATTTCAGTGTGTAAAGGGATGGGTGCAGGCCTAAGCTGAACACCTTTGATCTCTGATCCCTCAGACAGCACTGCAAGTACCATGATTCATCAATAGCTGATATAACCACATGAGCAAGGGATTACTTTGGTAAACCTTTGTCAAGCACTACAATACAGAGTTGCATTCACAAATGCCACTTAAAACTTTACTGTGCAAAAAAGAAGCCTTGTGTTAACCATGTCCAAAAGCAGCATCGACTTTTCTGGGCTCGGAAGCATCTGGGATGGACCATCACAAAGTGGAAACGTGTATTGTGGTCAGATGAATCAGTATTCCAGATCTTTTTTTGGAAGAAATGGATGCTGTGTGCTTTGGACCAAAGACAAAAAGGACAATCCAGATTATCAGCAACAAGTCGAAAAGCTAGGGTCTGTCATGGTAAGGGGTTGTGTCAGTGCCCTTGGCAGAGGTAATTTATACTTTTGTGATGGCAGAATTAATGCAGAGAAGTACATTGAGATTTTAGAGCAATATATGTTGCCTTCAAGACGACATCTTTTCCAGGGGAATTTGTGCATTTTTCAACAACACAATGCAAAACCACATTCTGCACACATTAAAGGCATGGCTGCAGAAGAAGAGGGTACGGGTACTATGAGTAGACTGGCCAGCCTGCAGTCCTGACCTGTCCCGAATTGAGAATGTGTGGAGAATTTTGAAATGAAAAATGTGACAACGACAACTCCGTACTGTTGCACACCTTCAGATGTGCTTGCAGGAAGAATGGGACAAAATAACACCTGAAATGCTTCATCGCTTGGTATCCTCCGTGCCAAAACGTCTTTTAAGTGTGAGAAGGAATGGCAACATTACAAAATGTTAAATGCTTTACTATCCCAACTTTTTTTGGAATTTGTTGCAGGCCTGAAATGCAGCAATGGATGTATATTAACAAATGAAATGAAGTTGACCAGACAAAACATGAAATATCTTGGATTCATACTGTCTGCAATGAAATAAAAGTCAAAGTAAATTTGAAAATCAGTTTGTTTGTTTTTTATTTGCACTTTCCATACTGTCCCAGCCTTTTCTGATTTGGGGTTGTATATGATTTATTCAAGAAATTAAATATATTGAATTAATATCAAGTTTATGGTATGTAAGGTATAGGATGTATACATGACCCATGTATCCTTGACCAGGACCTGACCAGGAAAAGCGGCTGGAATTGATAGATGGACGGATGGATATCTGCTGAATGACAAATTAAAAATAATTCTGGACAATGCAGTCCTTATTCTTCAATCCATTGTTCCTGATACCGTTTTTGCTTATTTTTGTTAATTTAAATTTGCTAAAGTTAAAACATTATCCGAATTGCAGCCCTGATAAGCACGATCGATTGTTAGATGGATGGATGGATGGATGGACGGACGGACGGATGGATGGATGGCATATACTCCGGTGTCTTGAAGACTTCAACGAAGTTTGAAGTATTGATTAAGCTGTATGACGTAACACGTCACTTCTACCTTTGCCGTCTCTTTCAAAGAATTAGTAATGCTTTACAGTTCCAAATCTGGGGAGGTCTGTTATAGGGGGTGATTCCTGCCATTATTAAGATGCACATTCGGAAGTAAGACGTGCACACGGAAAATGCGCATTAACGTCGGATCTTTATACTTTCATGCCGAAAGCGAATGTGAATGTTTCGTGTGCATGTCTCAATTCCGAATGAGACGTTAATGCGCATGTACCGCGTGCACGCGCTCCTTCCGAATGTGTATTTTAATAATTGCAGGAATCACCCCCCATAGTCTGTAATTTCACTGTCCCTTACACCGTAAAATCGAAACGAGGGCTCAGCGTTAATTCCAGTTTCTGTGTAGTGATTTTAATTGTATCGACAAAATAGGAAATTACAAGAAGGGACAGATTCTTAGACGGAGTGTTTTCGTTTTATTCATTTTAGGCTATTATTTTGCTGTTTAAGGGAAATCCCTACGTTCTCAAACAATATATAAATCAGAAACGAGCTATAAAGCACAAAAGAATTTGAGAGTCACACAGGTACAAAATGCTGCCAAATATGAAATTTTGTAAGTATTTTCAATATGACATTATTGTTTTAGAAGAAAACACATTTTCATAGCCTTTCGGTTTAATAGTGGGAACAAATACAAGCAAATGATATAGTGCAATTTATTTTAATTTTGTTTTGTGTGTAGTTGCATTTGAAATGGTTTACTTAAGTGTTATAATTTGTTATTCCTAAATTTCTATTTACAAGGAAAACGTGAGATGTGCATTTGTTTATTTAATTATTAACTAATTTTTATTTCTTCCGCGCTAGGTCTTATCCCTTGGCTGCTGCTCGTTGAGCTGTCCTGTCAGCCTGCTATGACCAGCCCTTTGGAAGCGCATGGCAAACTGAATTCTGGAAGCAAGGAGATCTGTGTGACATTCTCGAAAGCGTTGCTGCGGAACGTGACCGATGTCATGGCACTTGTAAGTAGGCAAAATAGCAATAGTTTATACAGTTATTACAATACATATAATTGTTTGTTTGTTTAAATGAGGCATTTTCCCTACACAGGATAATCTGTTCAAAGGAATAAACTGCTCAGAGCAGCGTATAAAAATGAACAGTACGACCTCAACGGTGTCGGCCTGTCTGCCAGCCGAATGGCAGGTATGTATGTATGTATGTATGTATGAAAATTAATTAATTAATAGCTTGTAGGGGGAGAAGACATACGCGTGTATGTACACAGTGTATCTGTTACTTTATAATATTTCACTATTACATATAGTGAAAAACACGTAGATATCTATACATATTTAGTCGTGACATATATATGTAATGACATATAGTATATAGCTACATATTTCTGTCGGTTTTACACACTACTGTTTTATTTCCGCAGCAGGCGAGTGTTTGCACTGGATTTCAGAACAGTAACTTTGATCAGGTATTAATATCCCCCTTATTTTAATGAATTATTATCTGCGTTGTCGTGACACAGAAATAAAATTGAAAGTGCCGATATTCATTTTCGCAGGAAGAGTGTTTGAGGAACGTCGTTGCGGATCTCCAACACTACAAAGCGTTATTCCTGGATTACTCGGACCCCATTCTAGAATCCACAGTGGTGCAGGCCATCACTGATCTCGTGGAGGTGTGAGGAATGTCCCGAAACACACACATTATTCGCACATTACCGTGAGAGAAAAAAAAAAAAAACCTTTAATTTTTTTTTTTTTTTAACTATTTCCCAGTATCAACATGTTTTGTTTTCTGTCACTCTTACATTTCCATATCATTTTGCTTTAAACAGCATTGCTCCTTCACAACTTTACTTACAAACCCTTCAACTTTAAAGGTAAGGGTAATTTACCTGAAAATTCGAACTTTGTGGTTTTTCCAGTCAGAATTTATGTAAAAATGTAAAAAAAAAAAAAAAAAGGGCTTAAAATCAAAATGTTTAAGTTTCTACTTTTAAACACCTTCGTAATATATTGACTTGTTCTACAGAATTCTGAGGTGAAAGATCACAGCTTTGATGAGAGACTTCAGATGTGCAAAATACTGAAGGGTTTCCAAGTTCGTGCAATCACCATCAGCAGAGTCCTGAACTACATTTTAACTGATGTCAGCAGCAACTAACCCTTCACTAGTCCCAATTATCCACTCTCAACACATGGATAAGCTATTGCATTTAAGAACTAAATACATCTATGCCAACAACAGGATCACCACATAAGCCATATTGTACACATTACATGTACAGCAATGCATTCAATGAAAAACAGAAAGGATTATGCAATTATAAAACACCAAAGTATTTATATTTCAGTTATTTATTTGTAAATTTCAATCATTATTTATAAAAGATTATGCATATTCAGCAGACAGTGATATACTTCTAAATTATCTATTTATGAAATTAAACGTATTTATTTGTCAATGTGAATTTTTCATTATACAATCATAATAAAGAAGACTGCAAACTTTGTATCATGGTTGTTAATGTAATGTGTTCATATTTTGCCATAGCTGTGGTTCCCAAACTTATAATGTCAGCCCTCCCTTCTGCAGATAATATTGTAAAGTTTTCCACCACGCCGTGCACATCCTAACATGTACACACATTAGCTTCATATTCCTGCTCATTCCAACAAAGCTACTGTGGCAAATGTTGATTCTGCCATAGAAACAAATCCCTTCAGAATGAAGGGAAGTACTTTCATCACCCATAACCATGGAGATAAGTTTTGGCTGCTTGTTTGGGGTGGGGGCTTTTTCAAACATACCCTATGGGAAAATTCCTTATAAGTGTAAGTGAACAGGCTCTGAATGTTTACTGTTATCTACCACAAACAGTGTGCAATCTTACTGATTCAAAAATAGCTGGGGTTTAAAGAGTCCTTTTGTTTCTATGCCTGACTCATATAAAGGTAATTTCACAGGCTGATTTCAGGTACAAAACCACACTTGTACTTTAAACTATGTTTTAGGATTGTGTAATTTGCCCTGGTTACTGCCAGTAGTGTTAAATGATTGGTAAGAGGCTTGTAAATTTGGGCTCAATGGCTGATGATGGCACTGATAAAAGAACAGATTAACCTGGAAACCAGACTGAGCACAGCAAGAGCTAGTTTTTCATGTCTAACTCTAATTTAGCATGTTGCAACCTGTTCCTCTAGCTTTATGCCACAAATAACAAGTGTCACCTAAACACTCTACCCATATGCAATGCTTTAACCATCCATCCATCCATCCATCCATCTTCTATGAGTGCTTTTCCAGTATGAGGTTGTAGTAATTCTGGTAAGCACAATGTATACGGCTGGGACTCTGTGAAACATATTTTTCTACTCTGTGCATATGAAAAAATACAATCTGCATTTTAAAACCCTATGCACTACACCAGGGCTGGCCAACAAAATGCTTGCAAAGCACAAGTGCCTCCCTGCCTGCACATTTGCGGCTCTCCGATTGCAAAACAAAAAAGAGGACCTGCACCCGTTCCCCCAGGCTCACATCTTTTGAGACCTCACCTTTGTGCCATCTACCATTTCTGTAAGTCATAATTGAATGAGAGCTTTTTAAATGCATGCACTGTGTTATTGGACCTTGTTGTAGCATCTAAGAAAAGGTCAAAGTGAAAAAACATGGTCTTAATGAGTGGTTTATTGTCAACGTGTAGTTGGTAACTATACGCTAATTCTATTATCCCCTTCAGAGTTGGGTTTGATGAAATTCTCATTTTTGCAATCAAAATTCCAGGTTCTCATCTTAATAAGTTCTTTAAATAGATATGCAGCCTTTTCTGCAATTTTGTTATCTGGATGATGTGTACCTTGGTGGTTAAGGCTCTCCACTTGTGTCTATAAGATTATGGGTTCAATTACTCTGGCTAGCAGAGTGCCACAGTTTGGTACCTAGGAATTTTTTAGTTTTCCCATGTATTTCCCCATCTTGTTTTCCAATAGAGATATACATGTATACCAAAGTGCCAATACATCACGACCATCCTCTAGTAGAGCAGCTGGCCCATTCCTTCAGCCAGATTGCACACCTGTAAAGGTACTGATGAGAAAAGGGATATAAAAGGCCAGGTGCATGCTAAGCAGAAGCCGTTGTGCTGAATGCTTGTCCATTCTGGTGAACCAGGTCCACCCCTCCATGATGCCTGTCAATTCTGATAGCACAAGTTGGTTCCTGAAGGAAAATTCCCCCTGCCGTGTCACTTGGAGCATTTCAACCACATGACTTTAAAGACTGTAAGTGTTACGTGACGTAAGATTTTCTGTGGCGTGGTGTATGACTGTTTTTCTTCTAGGTCCGTCTACTATTCGCCTTCTCTGTATTCTCAGTCCGTCCTCCGCTCCGCGATCCCGCCCACATCTTCCCTCAGCGTCTCAGCGCAGTTCATCACTTCTGGTTTATAGATTTGAAAAGCACCGCCATCCAATTATTCCCCAGCTCTGCTCATAGTTTTCGATTTGCCATTCTGACTTGTGTTTGTGTATGACTTCGGATTTTTTTTTTTGTTTTTCTTATTATCGCCTCTCCCTTTGTACTTATGCTGGTTTCTTTTGGATTGTTCGGTTATTGATAATTCTGCTCGGTTTGTCGTCTGCGATTCTTTTATCTACCCCTTCGGGTACCGTCGCCTTGGCCTGGGGGGTATACTACGAAGCGGGGTTACTGGTTTATCCCGGTAACTTCAGGAGTAACTTTGTGACATCACGTGTAACTTCCCGATTAACCGGTATTACGAAAGGTGAGTAGGTTTCCCCCGAGGTATGCTGCCATGGCAATTTACGCTGCGTCTCTACACTGCTCGCAGGAGTTTAATGTTCTTAGTTAAATCGATGTTACCCTATGTAAGCAGCGCCCATTCATCTACAATCCTTTCGAGGAAAATACCGGCACATTTAGAAGACCCTATTGATATAGTGAGATGCTCACTCCGCGAGCCGAGGGTGTTTAGGGGCCGTCAAAAAACGGTTACCTTATCCCGATGATGTTCTTTATGAAAGATATAGATTCTTATCCGACAGAATTCGGTATCTGTCAGCTTTTGGGGCCGGACGTCTCTAATGCCACTCGGCGGAGTAATGCCCTCACTGTTGAACAGACAGTGTGCCTAGGATTGCGGTATTTTGCCAGTGGACGCTTCTTGTATTCCATCAGTGATGTTGAACATTCGCAAGGTGGTACTTGCTCTGCTGGATGCATTTGTTGTGTTCTCTGGCCATTTAAGCATTCCAAAGATCAAAGAGGGTTTTTAAGCAATCGCAGGTAATTCGCAATAAATTGGCCTATTTTTAATATACATAGGACTATATAGGCTACGCAACACACATTTCTTTGCTTAGGATTTCCGAGAGTAATCGGTGCGATTGACTGCACCCACATCCCAATTAAAGGGCTCCTGGGAGAGCACGAGGGAGATTATGTCAATAGGAAATCATTTCGCAGCATCAGTGTCGGTTGCCCCGGATGTTCTTTGTACTGTTTGTAAATATCATATTTGTTATTGTCTGTTCACCTGTAAATATATAAAAACGCTATTCTATCACTACCCATTCATGTGCCGTTGTCCTTCACCTTTTTACATCCATTTTGTTACAGCCTGACCCTAGGCTTGCGATCCTAACACAAGCAAGTGTAAAATGTATAATAATATAGCATATGTTGTGAGGTTCATAATATTGATACTGTGTCTGTTTCCCGCAGTTTTAATCGCAGAAGGCCACTTCACAACAACGTCTGCTTTAATAACCCGATAAATATCAATTTAGAACCATTGTCACAAAGTACCCGTGAGGTCAGGCTGAAGTTAGGGCTCTGGAATGTGAGGTCATTGACCCCAAAGGCACTGCTTATAAATGATATCATAACCAGCTCAAGCCTTAGTATGCTCTGCTTGACAGAAACTTGGCTTAAACAAGATGATTACGTGGCGCTAAATGAGTCTGCCCCTCCTTGGTACACCTACAAACACAGGCCTCGCCCTAATTGGCAAGGTGGTGGTTTTGCTGCTATATTTAAGTCTAGTCTCTCTGTGTCTGAGAAGGTGTGTTACAACTTAAGGACCAGGATTTCAAATGTGCTAAACGTCGCCTCGTGCTTGTAACTCCCCACGTCACTTACCCTTGTTGTCATTTATAGACCACCTGGGCCGTATAGCAGTTTTATCCAAGAGTTTTCTGACTTCTTGTCCGATCTAGTTGTTACTACTGACAAAGCGGTAATTGTTGGGGATTTTAATATCCACATGGAAAATGACTCTGATCCTTACAGTATGGCCTTTGCCTCTCTGCTTGAATCTGTTGATGTTCTCCAGAATGTAATAGGCCCTACTCACTCAGGTAACCACACTTTAGACTTGATACTCAGCCATGGTATCCTTGTGGAGTATGTGTCTATCCTCCCTCTAAATCCTGCAGTCTCAGATCACGCTCTACTAACATTTGAAGTACTACTGGGATCTACTGCTCTGCCTGTCTCCAAAGCAAGCATTGGTTGCCATATTATTCCTTCAACTGCAGCTGCTATCGTTAACAGGCTTCCCCCGACATTCTCCCAGATTAAGCCTACTAATGAATTTGAGCTTGAACAAGTATTGATTAACATTGATCACTCACTTCGTAGCAGTCTTGACTTGGTTGCTCCTCATAAGAAGAAAATGCTTAAAGGTAAGAAATATGCTCCTTGGTATACTGACCATACTCGTGAACTTAAAAACACCTCAAGAAAATTGGAGCGTAAATGGCGCTCATCAAACTTGGAGGTTTTCAGAATAGCATGGAAAGGGAGTATTTTAAAGTACAAACAAACCCTGGTCACAGCTACATCCACATATCTCTCCCGGCTGATAGAGAATAACAAAAGTAATGCTAGGTTCCTGTTTGATTCCGTGTCTAAACTAA
>JAACJT020000030.1:221162-238304 GCA_009936485.2 Gymnarchus niloticus
CTGACCAGATCAATATCCCAGAAGTTTAATTGACTTGATGCTATACTCTGATTAAAAAGTGTTCCTTTAATTCTTTTGAGCAGTGTATTTCCAAGACATACAGTAGAAGTAAGCCAAGAAGATTCACATCTAAAGTCCGTCACCCTTTAGGACCAGCGGGGAATCCATGGTCCAGTACAAAGTGCTTTATAACCCCCAAGATGCAACAAGGTTTAACCAGTCATTATTTACTTTCCCCAGTTATTACATCCATGCTGTATCTTTTCATGTGTGGGCAGCAACGTCTATTTATTGAAATCTGGCGACCCCTGTAGGATAAACATGGTATGCACAGGACATCGCCTCTTGAATCTCAGGACCCAAAGCGTGTGGTGGAAATCTTATTTCCCAGCAGAGGCGTCGATTTAGCGGGGGCTCCGGGGCTCCGGGGCTCCAGCATCCGCGGAAATTGTCGAAGCACCCATGGGAAATATCAGTTAATGTGTAAACGCCTCAACCGGACGTCAGTCCGGTTACCTGAAGAGCTAGTTTTATTTTCTCTTTATTTGAAAAAGCGCTTTGTTAACAGAACACATTTGAGTATATTTGCTGCTATTCTGTCACTGTCTCCATCTTTTGTAGCCAACGCTGCAATGCTGTACAAGCATGACACACCTTGAAAATACTTTTTACTTTACGTGAGGAATAAGCCTTTTGCTATATGGACTGTGACATACCCGGATAGCACTTTAAAATATGTGTCGCTTTACATTACAATAAGTGAGCGGCTTTTACGGATGTGTAATTGACTAAAATATTTAAACCACATAGGTATACGCTATTAGCCGGTCAATGAAAATGATTACGTGTTTAATTGTGACGTCACGGCATGCGTTATCCACCTTGGGTTTACACAAAAATAGCTCAAACAGGTATTTAACGTTGCTCGATCAGACGTTTAAGCATAGCGTTCGGTTTGCGTTTGTTTGCTTATTCACTTAAAGTAAAATAGTTTGAAGGATTAAAAACAAATCTTCCCCATGCAGTGTTGACGATACATATAACAGGGAACGTTACAGGAACGTTAAGGACGTTGAGGTAACGTTCCCTGTTTGTACAATACTGTACCTCCGGCTTGGATTTGATTGCATACCTGCCGCGATCACTGTCCCCTCCCTGTCGTGGTAGCACTTCCGTGGTGTGTCAAGAGCCCACAGCTCTGTGTGTAAAATGACATATGGCAGTGACCGGGCTCACGTATGAAGCTGCACGTGCGGTGGAGCGTATGAGCGACTGGAGCTGTAGTGTTTCTTGCCAGACTTAAGGACAGCGGCGTGTCCCTCTGGACACTGGAGGTCGTCACTTTGTGGCTGTCTTTGGTGACAGGTTTCGAACCGGGAAAAAGACCAAGATGAAAAACCACCCCATCACATGTTTCTTTTTGTTTTTGACCTTTGGTAAGTTCCTTTCAATCGTTTTAGATTATTTTATACTAAAACACACACACACACACTTTTTGTTATTTAGTATTGCCGAACAAGCAGCAATCATTTACAGTGCTGAACATTTTGTTTTTAATGCTTTTCACCTTGCATACGCTCGACATATAGAGTTTAACTGTAGCTGATTAAAAATCTTATTCAATTCTTGCGACCGAAACAGATGCCGTTCTGTGTGTGCACTGGTGTTCACTTCACTAACTGGGATTGTTGGTCAGTTATTCTAATGGTCAGTTTTGGATTTGTAACGTACTGTATTTTACTGTGAACCATCTCTTGGTAATCTGAAACCACTTCTAACGCTCCAATGACTTGTCGTTTGCTACAATGCAATATACAGTATAGTACATGTTAGAATGAACTTTTTATTAAATGTCGATTACAGTCAACACCCTTTCGGTGTGCATGGGAAACCTATTGGGTCTGTCGTGACCCGATAGATAAAATGAAAATTACAGAATTTACTCTTGTTCTTGTGCCAGGAATATGCAAGGTGCATCCCTAAACCACCTCACCAATTACATACAGTTTGTGGATATACGAAGATACTTCCAGGAATGGAAGTTATTACACTTCTGCAATATTACTTGTGCATAATTTGTAATATTTTGGTGCATTCAAGCTGACAGATTTGAGGACTCAAGCTAGTCATATTGCCTGTTTACTGGCTTCTGTCCAACAGCACCTCATAAGGCATTTTTCATTAGTATCAGCTATGTCAGCAGAACTCTGGTAGAGAAGCTATTAAACTGAAAGACTTGAAACAGGGATGAGCTTCGTTATGAAAGCTGTACAGACAGGATGAGATATGCCAGTGTTATCCCTCAACAGACCTTAAACTAGGAGGAGCCTGTGGAAGATAACTTTTGCCTTTCTGGGAGAGTTTAATAGTGTATGAATTTGTGACAGGGAAGAAAATGGCAATGCGTGGTATTAAGAGACAGTTGGACCTTTCTCTGTATTTGGCAATGACATCATTGACCTTGTTTGTTGGGCTTCAGTACTTTTCACATACCTGCTGGTGTTCATGACGATAAGTGTGAGATATGCTTGGATGGCATATTTGTGCTATTTAATTGCTTAAAATTCCTTTTTGTATCATTCTGGTACATTTTAACCCATTTTGGTGCCTTCTATATGTTCAGATGTTACTAGCCAATTAAGGTTTAATCTCCAGAACTTTAGAATAGGTGGTGGTTTCAAAGGTCTCTCGTTCAACAGTGAACCTTCACTTGATACCAGCTACTGGAGATGCCACAGTGCTGTTGGTCTCAGCTTCTCCTCAATGTATCTGTTGAAACAAGCCCTGTCCCACTAACCGACTGATTCTCATCCACATTTAGTTGAATTTTGAGTACTTGCTGAGGGGAATTCAACACGAGTCAAACCTGTAAGACCAGCTCATCCACACCTGAGCGCTCAGAGATTAATGCTGCCAGTGGTCATATGATCAGATGAATGGGGTTCCCTCAAATCAAACTACACTGATATCAAGGCCATTTTCAGTAGCAAGGTGATTGCAGTAGGAAAAAATTGGCAAACAGTTTGCACCAGATATGACCTGTAGAAGTTTTTTCTCCTATGAAATTGTGTTGTGTACTTCACTGTTTTAAAAAAATATATATATACAGTATAGATGTTGAATTAATAGTCTATGTCAATAAAATAATTTGTGTCTAATAGACTTTCATTGTGTGTTAAAGTAGATGCATTTGTTACTCCTATTTTAGCAAAAATCTTCCTGTAATCATCAATTTTGCAATCCGTAAACTTAGCAAGAAATTCAAAAGCAAACCGTGTTTTACAAGAGATTAAATCACAGCTTTTGAAAAAAAAAAAAGGAGATCCTCTTTACACAAAAGCGATCATGGAGGACAGAGAAGGAATGTTGGTAGCAGTGATTAGAGTAGGCAATTTGTGAGTTAACTCGATTAAGAAATGTACAGTACATGATATCCTGTTATAAAAGTGAAAACTGAGTTATGTAAGACTGATCCACACTGTTTAAATTGAATTCCACTCCAGTTCAATGGTTTCTTTATATGATTAATCATCACTATGATGTAGTGTTATTGCCATAGAAATATTATTTAAAAGTCAGTGTCTGTGTTTCACATCAATTCTTCCATCATGTGGATCAGTGTCTTTAGGTGATTGTGATGAGTGTGTTTAGATGAATGGGAAACAGGATTTGAAATGGGAAAACAATTTCTCTAAAAGAACATCGTAACATAGAGGTATTGTTTTTAATTATGAGAATACAAAAATACTGACAGTGTGCAGAGTGCGTATTTCAGATTCAAATGGTATAATTACATTATTTTGGCTATGTACATGTACAGTATGACATTTGGTTGCCCTTTGTGTGGTTCGCAGGGGGCTGTGAAGCAAGGGTGGTGTCCGTCCCCGAGGGTCCCCTGGTCCGAGTGGAGGGTCAGCCACTGTCACTACGCTGCAATGTGTCTGAATATGAGGGCCCCCTTGAGCAGGTGTTTGAGTGGCAGCTGGTCCAGGAGGGCAAGACATTCCAGCTTGTCTCCCTCATGGAACCCACCTATGCGGATGCCCGCTTTGTGAAGCGCGTTGCTGATGGTGACATCTCTTTGGTGAGGCTGGCTGACAATGCAGCTGAGCTAAGGATCAGGTCACTTAGGGCCTCAGACAGCGGAACCTACGAGTGCAGCACCCCCAGCACAGATATATCTGTCAGTGGAAACTATATGGCCAGTGTGCAGCTGGAAGGTGAGTGTGAAGAAACAGGAATATGATACTGACCGTTATTCCATTTTGACCACATTGTTCTATGCTGACCACACTAACCAGTGCTCCACACTGAGCACTTTTCCACATTGACCACGCTATTCTATGTGCTCCTTACTAACCATTGGTTCATATTGACCACACCATTCAAAGCTTACCACACTGACTACTGAACACAGTACAATAATCACCATCAGTGTGAGTTTTCCCATGAGGCAAAACTTTACCTCTTTTTTTTTCAGTGATTAAGGACAGTCTTCAGGTAGTGCCGATGGCTCCTGCAGCTGTGATTCTAGAGGGTGATCCACTGGATCTTCGCTGCATTGCCACCAGGGATCTGAGACAGCACACCTTTCTGTCTGTCACCTGGTCTGTAAGGAGGGGGATGTCCCCCTCAGAAGACATCGTGACCCTCGGACCCGAAGGGGAAGACTGGGTGAATGCAGGCTACATTCAGCGCCGTGCTGACGGGGGGCTTTTCTCACAGATATTGAAGGGCAACATCTTCAGCTTGTTGCTGACTGAGACTCTGCCCAGCGATCAGGGGGACTACATCTGCACAGCGAGGGAGTGGGTCCTGGAGGGGGCCGGAATTTGGCAAACTGTGCTGGAGAAGACCACGGCACTCGGCCATGTGGAGGTCAAGCCCATTGGTGCGTCAATCATGGTGGAGGTCTCAGTATAACATTTGTTTACATTGTGGATAGGCATCTTTGAAATGGATTCATATTGCTTGTCTTGTAGTTAACCTCTTGGCTGGAATTCTTTTGATTAAAAAAATGTATGTTACACGAAACTGTAATAATAGACTTCCAGGTTTATTACAGTACATAGCTTATTGTTGTGTTCACTGTCACTGTAGGAATGAAGGCTATCCGATAGTTTTCCATGACCGGCTGACAAGGTCTAGTCTAAGGGAATCAGGTTAATCAGTGAAACAAAAAATAATGTGTAATACACATTATAATATTTTTGTAATAAAATATCCTGTTCTAGTATTCTCATCTGCTTTTAAAATGTGCCAGAACTATTTTTTCTCAGTTTTCCTTAGGTTTTTGAGTTTTGTTGTACTGGCATTCAAATTGTTTGGAAGTATAAGTGTACACATGTACGTATGAACGAGTTGTCCATGTGTAAGCACAAATGTCTGTGTAGGTGGCTGTTCAGTCACATAGACAGCCTGTTGCCTGGGGTGACTACAATGCTGCCCTTTCTTTGTTGTCACTTAGCTCACTGCTTTTAATTAAAACTCTTGGAATGCGCCTGGATGTGCACCGGCTCCGGGGGTTGGGTGTGGGGGAGGGACCTCAGAGTGAGCTCCATGCTGATAGGCAGGGAGGCCTTTTCTGATTGGCAGAGGTGATTCTACACTTAGAGTGATTTTAGGTCCTTAACAATGAACCCATGTTGAATTTTTTTTTTATGTATTTTCATGCATCTGTCATCCTTCATTGTACATTTTATAATCCTGTTATATTCGGTTAACATCTTTCTGATCAATCCTGAGCCATTTATTCACTTACAGCCATCGACCATTCAGCAAAAACTAAAAATTTTAGTTGATCCTTGGCTGTCGTGTCCGCCCTGCACTTATTACTGTCAGCTAAGATAAAAGTACTGTATATTTAGTTATCTGACACACAGCAAGCTGGAATCTCCTCTTTATGTAGTAAGTACTGGAAAACACAGGATCTAGATGCCACAAAATTTGTGTATGGGACAAAAATGAATTCATTTAGAACAAACATTCTGTTAGTATAATTTTCTTGTGGTTACTTTAACCCTTTCCTTGGTCTTCTAGCTCAGTCTCTGAAAGTTTTTGTGGAGAACAATGCCACCCTAAAAGCGGATGACACCCTTCGCTTGACCTGCTCCATTGCTCTCAATAATCGAGTGGATGTTAGCCTGGAGGTCACATGGTTGGCTAGACCCATTGGCAAGGATGGGTCCAACACATCGAGGGTTCTGGCCCAGATGAACCGGGACGGAGTATTGGCAAACGGATCAGGCCCGGGGGAGATCAGCCGGACAGACACCGGAGTGTTTCAGTTGGTGCTGCGCCATGTGGACCGGTCCGACTCAGGGTTCTACTCCTGCAGGGTGCGGGCCTGGATCCGACAAAGTGGAGGGCACTGGATTCAAGCAGCGGAGAGGACTAGTGACCCAGTTCAAATTTGGGTAACCATGATGGGTGAGTGAAGCTCAGATCTGAGGGTCACTTTATGTTTACTGGGTTAATTTTCTGGAGGGAAAGCCCTGCAAGATGACCAGAGAACATGTTGTGAGTTTTAATGACTTGAAAGTATAGTTGTTGTATTTTTTTAACACTGGTTTGCTTTATCTAGCCACCGATCAGAGATGCTTCATCAGGCATGCTGTTTTTTTTTTTTACTTTGGGTCGTTTCTCATCATGCCATTCTGCTTTCTTCTCCAGATATCGTGAGCTCCTCTTATACATGAATCTATTTGCTTCACCTGCACTTCAGTGGCCTGTCCCTCAGGCTGCTTCTGGGTTATTCAATTTTTGTGTAATTGACATCTGTGTGCTCTGGCATAAGTATATTAGACTATAGAGAAGAGCGTATAGTGTATATTAGACAGAGTATAGGGATGTATGAAGTGAATGTGTGTGAAGTGTCAGTGCAGTCAACTTGTAGACTATAGAAATAAATAAGGTACGAGTCCTAGTGGTTTGTCAGAATGATTTCTGAAGCAGATGTCTGGTAGAGGTTGTATATCATGAGATGATTGGCCGCCCTTCAAGCCTGTAGATACTAGTTCAAAATGATTGGTTTATAGTTTCCTGTCAGGTCTAAGGACTCATTTTATAAAGTTGAAGGCACACTACTTTTTATGTTTGTGTTGATGTGTTTGGTATGAGCAGTGTCAAGCCCTGAATTTGACTATATAATCTTTTTGTGTAAACTCCCATTCCTAGCCCTCAGAAGCAGTAGGGACCGCATTTGAGACACACCCTCCACAATGGGAAAGGGCCTTGCAGTATCTTCTCCCAGTCTGTTCTTTGGGGAATTGACATGTATGACAAATATAGCTTTTTAAACTGAAAACTAATTGTTTTGTTCAGTTTCAATTCACATCTAATACCAATGATCTTAGTTTATTAATATACTACAGACCAAGGGTGTCACTAGGCCTGTTTCAGGTGGGCTTTAACACCCATAAATGTTCTTTAGCCCTCTCAAATACGTATGCATTATACGTACATCATCAGTTTTTTGACCTTGTGGCCAGCGCCCCAGAGTAAAGGCTTAGCCCCATCAACCATTTATCACTAGTGACAGTCCTCATATTTACTAACAAATAGTAATGACCATTTGTTGTTTTCTGATAAACAATCAAAATGGACAAAAAAGAAGATTATTTTGGCTGAATGTGTTGTGTCATTGGGGTGTTGAAAGGTGAATGATGTAATAATAATGCATAGATAAACAAATAAATGCATAAAGATTGGGTTTGAACAGTTTACATTATAAGAAAAGAACTTTTACACAACCCTACTTATATTCATTTGTAAGCCACCGGAGTTTTGACTTTCATTGAAAGGGGAAATTTGCTGAGACAGTTATCTCTTAAAAAGGAAATACCCTGAAACATATACGTACCATAGCAGACTGCATACTGATATGGTATCATGTGTTGATATATTATACTCGCTGTATCATTTAAATCTACAAAACAGCCACATTCTACAGCTTTCTAGATGTCTGAGGTCTGCTCTTAGTACAGAAACATGGAATGGAGCAGTTAGTAATGCACACAGGCAAGAATGAGGCTATATCTACTTTTCTGATGTTATAAATAGGAATGTTTTTTAAACTAGCCAACCCACAAAGATCACTTTGCTAACAAGTGTGGCTACACTAATGACTAATAAAACATGCTGATACAGACTAATAAGTGTTAACCAAGGTATACCAATCAATATCAACAGATGCTAATGCTCAGTAATAGACACTAATGAATAATAGCATTCACACGCTAACAAACGCTAGCATACGCTAATAAGTGACAAATCTGACAGGCAATAAGAAACCACAGCATTCAATAAATAGAAATACACAAAATCAAAATATAACTAAACAGAAATAAAAGAATTGTTGTAGAAGCACAAACAGTAGCGAGCAAAATGGAATGCTGTTAAAGTGAAGTACTTTCTTATGACAAAAAGCTAAGCAAAGATAAATAATAGTTTGAATGAATACAGGCAGGATAAGCAGAACTGGCTATTGAACAAGGTGGGTACGTACCTGACTTTGGTTACACTGCTGTCAGCAGAAAGGAGCAATTCTAGGGAAAGTTCTATCCATTTCTATGTCGTTTCTAAAGACTGGAATAAGTTAGGTGAATGTAGGTGGTTGCTGATAAGTCAGTAGCTTGTGGAATGTCTATTGGACAGTGACGAACAAAGTGTGTTCTCTTCTCTGCAGTTTTATGTTTTTATATTATTTGAAGTGTTATTTTATTGAATATTTTTAACCGATGTAATACGACATCTTGGACTTGTTTTTGGACAATGTTTTTTGGCAATGCAAGCCGTACATTTCAATACAGATTATTGAACCAAAATCAGCTTTAGTTGCCAAGGATTTTTTCTGTTTTGTTGATTGAGATTAGTGCCGATGGTTCATACGAAGAGCATATAGGGGCCTAGTACATGCATAGTAAGCGTGTAAGGACACGAGACATGCCGTGCATACAGTACAAGAGTGAGGGTTGAGGTAGGCGCAAAAAAGGGCTTGGTGTGGTTGCCAGTGAGATGATGTTCTGTATAAATATGAAAAATAAACAAGTGGCAATACAGGCATACAGAACTGAATTAAATAGACACAGGTATTCACACATGGACAGTGGGTTTTGCTCAGTAAATGACACAGTGTGTGAAATATAAGACTTCTAATTTAGTCACCTTATGTAGTGCGTGTGTGGACTTGTGAAATGAAGCAGTGAGTTCGGTGTGAATGTGTCACCTAGCTGTTGACCAGGGGTATGCTGAGAGAGATCTTCCTGCACCTTACTGTTTCCTGGGACACTCTGCTCATATCACAAAAGCATAAGTAAAAGATACCTCCAAAGCCCTGTCTGCCAGGCCACTTGTACAGCTGTTGTCTGTATAAAGAATCGTTCTGTGCAAGCACAGTCCCTGTTTCTATGGCACCTTGGAAAAAAGGCATTCAAAAGGGCTCTCTTTGTATTTTTATGGCTGCAGATATGCAGTTTTTAGAGTTTCTTGATAGTGTAATTGTAAGATCACCGAGATACATCGTTTTGGACTAAACGTAAGATGTTGTTTGTAAGGCATATGCTGCAGTCATTAGTCCATAAACAAAGTGTCTACTTTGTGGCACTGTTACTTCTCTAAATCCCCATCAGTAAGGGCCGGACACGGAAAGCTTTGCTTTAATTAAATGTTTGGCCACATTCGAGTCGCCAAGGTGAAACTGAAGATTCCGCTTCCAGTGGGGAGTGAGTGGACGCACCTTGGGGCGATGACTGGTGAAAGCAGATCACCCGAGGCATTCATAGCTGACAGCAGAGTCCTACTGTGGACTCAGCTAGGAATAAGGACTGGTCATTGCCTTCCCATTGGGCAGCACGCAGCAGGCTGTACATTACCAGTCTGCACAGCTGTTCATTTTGGCCTCCTCTTGCTAACTTGATGCCATGTAACAAGAATGTAGAGCTCATTCTCTACTGAGCTGGTAGGTGTGAGTGGTCATTTCTGTGCATATGTGCTAGCAGTGCTGTTGTTGTAGTTCTGGCACGTGGTGGTGCTTTTCTTCCATGACTATTGTATCCATTCATTACTGCTTCCTTACTTTAACAGGAGCCGAGTTCAATGTGACGCTGAGCAATCCCGTGACACCGTATTTCTTCGGGCAGCCCATGGAGCTGGTCTGCCAAGTGATAGGTGAACCTCAGCTGGGTGACGGCAGGCTGGGGGTGACTTGGTACCACCATTTAGGTGCCAGCACAGGCACAGCCCCTCAGCCCATTGCTGCCCTGGATGAGCAAGGTGACCTTGTACTGTGGGATGACTACCGCCCCTTAGTGGAGCAGGGGATTATAGTCCTCTCTAAAGTCAAACCGGTCAGTTTCAGGCTGCGCTTCCTGCAGATGCAGAACTCAGACCAGGGAGCGTACCACTGCGCCATCTCAGTCTGGGCCCGTGCTCGCAATGGGGGTTGGGCCAAAAACCAAGAGGTCCGCTCTGAGAAATTAAGCTTCAAATGGGAAACCAAAGGTAAGTGGGTCTAGTCACGCTTCTCCCAAACTCTTAGGGTTCTGCCCAGTCTATAGAATTAGCCCTACTATTAGCTGAGCAACATTTAGTGGTCTGTCTGTTGGATGTTGTTCATTAAATTTGCTGTTGGCCACCTTATCCACTCAAGATAATCACATAGATTCCCCAGCTAAGCAATTTGAACATTTACATGTTTTCATATTGTTGTTTTTCTGTTTTACTGATCTGATTAGTTCAGAAAACATAAAATATACAAAGGCTGGTCATTATTTTATAAAAACCATTACAAACAATCATTGCACAAGTCAATAATCAAAATTATATTTGGGGGGAAAACGGAAAAAAAATCTTTTATTTAGCAATAATGAAAAATGAGAAAATCTATTCTATCTATTCTAATACCAGGTTTCTCAAAATGGTAATACAATAATAATAATAATGTGAATTAGTAATAATGGACATGTTGTTAGAGTATGAGAGATTTTGGAGTAGTTTTTTACCCACCTTCCCAACAGCCTCCCTTCCCTAGATGACTTGTGGGGAATGAGTTAAGGTTTCTTTCTGAGATCCTTCAGACTGCATCAAGTGGCCCTTCAGGGCCACCAATGTCCCTTTTGTCAGAGGACTAATGCAAAGAGTTCTTTATGGTAGTGAAGACCTCTTTGTCTTGAGCCATTCCTATCATTGTGCTGTCTTGGAACAATTGATGGGCCTTTCAGAAAAAAAGGCACTTTCTGCTTATCACTCAGTAATGGAGGTGCACAATCAAACATGTCTTATATCATAAAAAGATGGAAAAAAGTTGTAAAATTAAGAAATTAAACCCAAAGTGATATCTTTAACACAGCTGCAGGTACCAATACATTTTGAAATGTGATCTTCACCCAGATCCAACATTGATTACCTCTGAATTAACAGATCCCAAAAACGATATGCTTACTGTTTGTCAGTACGTTTATTTATGGCTGAAGCCTTTTTTATTTATGCATTTATCATTTTTGGGTTGGGAAAATAGCTTTTCCTGGCTACCTCCAATCCAATCTGGGCATGTCGACCATAATGGCTGCCTTCATATGTCTGTCTGTGTTTCTCGTTCAATGCAGTTCCGAAGCTTTATGTTGTGGCCCGTCGTCTGAAGGAGGCCTCCACAGCTGGGTCCACATTTGAGATGAGCTGCCAGGTGATCTCAGAGAACATGCTGGACCCAGTGTACTCTATTCTGATACGGATTGAGGAATCCTTTGGAAGCGAGCCAAGGAAAATCGCTTCCCTCAGCCAGGACTTTGTCTTCCAGCTGGAGGACTGGAATGAGCCAAACCGACTGGATAGCGTGGTTTTAGACAAGACTGGATCCAAGGAGTTTCGGTTCCGACTGTACAGTGCACAGGTGTCTGATCGTGGATTCTACTCCTGTGATGTGACAGCTTGGACACGCGACACACAGAAGGCCTGGACCAAGACTGCAAATGCAGCATCCAACAGAGTCCAGGTTTCCTTCACTCACACAGGTAACCCACATTGTGGAAGCCTGCATTTACGTGTCTTTACTTTCACTCCTGCCTTAGGGACAGTAAACATCCTGGCTCACTTTCCTGGTGACACCTCTGGGTCATTGCTTATTTATCACTGTACAGACCTTAACTGAAGATACTGAAGATAGACCCAGTTAGAAGATAGAGACCTCTAAACCACCTGCAACTGGTGTGAGATCCCTCTGTTTCCCACTATTCTTGTGTACTCCAAAGTCCACTGCAAGATTAAGCAATCCCAGGGAGGTTAGGGAGGAACTTCCTGTGCCTAAACTCCATCCAGGTGGAATTTGACCTGACTGAAGTACCACTCTGCCACTCACTTTCTGTGTGGGCCATCTAATGTGGTGAGGCCAGTGCCACAGGCTGCCACTCTGTCATGCTGTGGCAGAAAAGCAGATGGTTGTCAGGCCCCTGTGGTCTGAGCTGGGGCATTTTTGTGTCAACCAAGTTCACAATTGCATTTTTCATCGGTAATCTGTTGGTGTGGTGGCAAACATGTACTGTGGTGTTTTACATTTCATATTTATAAGACTGTTCCTGTCTCAGTAACCATTACAGCAATGTAGCCATTATTGGCTGGTCTTATCTGTAATAGAGCAACTATAATTAAAGCTCACTGTACTGTCTGTCAGCAGCACTTTTAACCCCTTTTATTCTTGTGTCTACACCTAGGTCCCTCCTTTAATCTTTCCATTCATACTGACACGACCAACATCTACCCTGGGGAGACAACCAAGATAGAGTGCATCCTGGGAGTGCTGGGGGCGAGTCCAAATGCAGGCAGGTGCCTCTCGCACACGGGACATCATGTGCTCCTTCACACAACCATCTGTTCTCTCAAGTACCCTGCCCACCCCCTCCCTGAAACCAAAATTCATCAGCAGTCTTATGTTCTATCACAGACTCAAGTTGAGGAGTATAATCTCATGAGCCTAAATTCCTCCTTTCCTTCGGCAGAGGAGATGGTGCAACCTTTATGAATATGGATGCTTAATGAGGATCTTTCAGTGGTGATTGCTGAAAAAGAGCTCTTCTTGTGATTGGCTGAATCCTGTGACGGTTACTTCCACTGTTTGTCTGTACCCTTCTCAGCCAGCTGTTTTCTAGTTTTTATTTATGTTCTGAGTCAAAATCACTCTGTTGGCCAGGTAGTCTCCACGTGCAAAAGAAATTTGTCATCGTAATTTTAATGCTACATATAGGAGCAATAAAAACACCATATAAAATGAGTAAAAGAATGAAGTATAATATGCAGTTGAGATTTAATGAATAATGCAGAATGTCACAGTTAAATATGTATAGTGCAAATGTCACCATAAATATGGATTAATAGAAAGTAAAAGCCTGACTTGAGATATATCCTGCTGACATAGAAAAACCTCCCTCTGGTGATGTTCTCAACCCACTAGAGGCTCTGTGACAGGACAGTGCCCAGAGGCTCCTTTAAGTTGAAGCTTTTGAGTACAAGTTGAGGCTGTGTGGCTGGCTTGCCTCCTGAAGTACGCTACCATCTCCTTTGCTTTTTCTGATGTTGAGATTCAGGTTTTTGTGGCTGCAGCAACCAGACATTTCACCTGTCATCTGTAGATGAATTTGATCACCAGAGGTGCAGGCATTTGTAGACAGTGAGAGAGAGATCATCGCCCTGAGGTGCACATGTACTGAGCATCAAAGGGTCAGTTTCCTCAGTCAGAAAGTCTGTTATCTACCGACGGATTAATGGGGGCAGATTGAACAGTCAGAGCTGCTTGTCTAGTAACTCTGCAGTGATGGTGTTGAAGTCAGAGCTTTACTCAACAAACAAGATTCTCACATGTAATTTGGGGATGGCAAGATGTTGGTAGATGAAATTCAGACCCATGTTCATCGGATGGGCATCTATGTTCCTCATGTTGTCTAATCACAGGAAGCCTGTACTGTGACCTTACTATATAGAGAGGACTGGAAGCCACTGCTTTTCACAGATTTTTGAACTGAGCTATCAGGACCATTGAGAAGATGAACAACAGGTTGGTGTATGACTTCCTAAAGGAGAGATAGACCAACAGCTGACTTAAAATAGGTAACAGGTAAAGTACACATTTATAAAAAGTGAGATCAGTGTCACACTGCATGATGGAAGAACTTAGTGAGTGCCAAGTGACTCATTCGTGCTAATGGCAGAGTCTGGAGGGTGGGACTTTCTCACAAAGTGTGTGCCTGGCATAACCATAACTTTTTTATGAGACCAGGTGGCAGGTGACTGAAAGACAGCTATCATTGAAGACAAACATTATGTTTCTGTATGGCATATGTTTTTATCCTTAGTGTGACATAACTGATTTACAGGATAATTCGTTAATCGTTAAAAAAAAATCCTAAATAAGGTTTTACCCAGGAGTACCGCAGTATTTCACTTCCAGGTTTTAAAAAACAGGACTTGAATTTTTTAAAAAAACCCATTTTTCGAAGTTTGTCTCTGATAACAATTGATCTTTTTTTTGATTTGGCAATCATTTTATAAAGTTGTGTCAGGACACATTCTGGGAATATGCTTGGAAATGAATGTGAGAGCGCTTATTTGGTGGAGTTCGGTGTGTTCAGCAAGACCTGGAGATTATTGCCAGTGAGTCAGGGTTTCATTGTGGGGGGAGGGCATTTAGCACCTGTCATCAGAAACCTGTCCACACATGCTTGCCATTTGAGTCTGAATTACCTGCCATCTATCTTGGCCAGAATGTTATGCAAGACAGGAAGGAGATTTTATGTTGAAATGTAAGTACAAGATCTTAGTATTAGTATTGTCAATAATGAGTGTCTATTCTTATTGCTTGTATAAACTGATTAGACTAGGCATGATGTTTGTATCTCCTACCACCTTTGCATCATTAAACTTTTTCCTTACACGGAATTTAGACTATGACATTACGCTTGGACAATTTTCATGTGTCATGATTCTAAATCCAAACAAGCTATTGCAGTTGACCTTTTCCATGACCTCTAGGGTAATCACAGTTTATGTTTTGAGTGTATTTGTCTATGTAGTAATGTCAGAGTAATGGATGTTCTCAGCAAGGGTAAAAATCAACATTGATGTCACAGCACCAGAAATTGCAGGATGGCTTTTATCTCTCAATAGGGTTTAGGGAGTGGAACTGCTGGCCTGGATTTTGTAGCTCTTTCTGAGTGTGCCTGTGATTTTATGTATGTGTGTAGTTCCGTTTTTGCATGAGTGTGTCTGTGTAAGTCTGCTGATAGCAGGCTCCTGGTACGGGAGACTCTATGGCAAGCAGACAGTGAACAAAGCATGCTTTCGTTGTTATCATTCCCTGAAGAACCCGAGGCAGCATGGTGTCACAGGGGTCAAAAAGACAGGGTGCAGGTGCTTACAGGGGCCCCAAGATGGTTTCCATGACTACGGCACTGAGTGGCAGAATGCCATCTCTTGCGCTGGATGGTGCTAGATGAATAAAATGAACCACCACAATTAAAAAAAAAACAAAAAAAAAACATTGGCCTCCATTCTCATCTGGGTGTCTTTTAGCATTTATGGACTATTAAACATCTGAAGCAAAAATTAAGTACTGAGATTCATCAGTTTTGGAATTGTAAATTCCACTGATGTCTCTTGGCAGACCTGCTTTTCTCTCTGCCGAGTTATAGCAAGAGCCTGTCACATGGTTAATGTAAGCCCGTAGTGCTGTCTGCTCATGCAAATGTGGCCTACTTCCCAAAGCATTGGCACAAGTCTATAAATATCACAATCCAATCCGCATCACCCGAGATAGGGATTTAGTTTGCCAATGCAGAATATCCGTAGGATGGGTAGCTGAGTTCTCTGATGTACATCTGAGCAGTTTAAAATTTTTAATGCTTTAGTTACTCTGACAGATTTTACAGGTAGCTTGTGATTGTGGCATAATGGTCTTAATAGGTGTGAATCCCCGCACTTGCTCATGGTGTTGGGTGGTGGTAATGGATATTTGGGTTTTTACTGATTCCTGTCATGTGACCCTGCTCTGATTCTCTAAGTGCACTCTGGGCAAGACTGGGATCCGTTATTACATCGTGGGTTTGGGGTATGCCTCTCAAAAATGACTCGTCTGACAGCCAAGTAGAAAGAAGAATGTCTGTACTCTGTGCGTTCAATCACGTAAGCATCCCCCTCCTCTTCCATGAGCACAGCATGTGTTATAAACCTGAAGGCTAATCCTGCATTTCCTTCAATGACAGTTAAATTGTGAAGACCTTAACCATTCTAGTCTATGAAGAATCTCCTGCACAAAGTCTACCACTTATCATTTAATATTCTCTCCGCTGCTTTTAATCATCACTTTCCAAGAATGCCATTAGCAAATAAAGGTGTGCTTTGAAAGTTGGCCAATAGTGTAGGTGTGGTGCAAACAGGGTTTGTAGATCTCCAGTGAGCTCCCTCTGTTGGTCTCCTTTGGGATTATTTACAGTGTGATTATTTAGAACTCTCAGAACTCTTAAAAAATGAAAATGAAAAGGCATTATCCAATGCAAGAACCATCTTCATAGATAGAAAGCTGTTGATAACCATATTGTAATGAATATTTTTGCAATTTTCTTGTCTATCACTAACTCGGTGTGGGTCCTGTCCCGTGTAACAGGTTGACATCTCTGGCAGTGCACACTGTTGTCTCACCGCCTGTTCTTGTCTTCTTCAGGAGACATGTCATACGAGGTGCAGTGGTACCTGAGCTCCCACCACGCCTCTGCTGGAGTCACCTTGCTGGCCTCCGTGGACCGCTGGGGCGTGGTGAGGAAGAGCCCACGTAACAGCAGCAGCGACTGCAGCCTGGAGCGGGCAAATGCTCAGACGTTCAGACTCAGTATCCATAACACCCAGGATTCAGACGCTGGTGAATACCACTGCAAAGCCACACCATGGCTGCGCTCTTCTACTGGCACTTGGACCAGGGGTCACGACCTCACCTCCACCAGGGTCTTCCTCATGGTCCATTTTGCATGTAAGTATACCTCAGTCAGATGTCATGGGTCTGGCTTTCATGCCAGTTTTTTTTTTAAAGTGTGTTTACATTTGCAGATATGTTTGCGATAGGCAGTAGTAGTAATGTACTTCAATCAATCAATCAATCAATCAATC
>JAACJT020000030.1:242835-261748 GCA_009936485.2 Gymnarchus niloticus
GGGCGGCCTGGCGTGCTGTGGTCCATGGAGTCGCGAAGAGTCGGACACGACTGCGTGACTAAACAACAACAAAAATGGTTGGTACATGCATTAAAGAAATACTGTACTGTACAATCTCCAATCTCGTGTTAATAACTTTTTTGATTGCTCTCAGAGCCAACATGTAGTCACAGATATAATTCTTTTATTAACCGTTATTGCATTACAAGACTTAGTGACTAAAAAGATTACAAGTTCCTTTTCTTCAGAAGGATTGTGCTACTGGTACATTTCAGACTAGTTGAAAACTTTGAGTTGCTCTTCCTCTTACCCGAGAGTAGTATGAGCGGGGCTGGGATTCGCAATGAGGAATTTGTGTTGGGTTGGGGGGTGACTTTTTTGGTGACACGGACCCCCTGGGCTACATATACACCTGGTTGGGAGACACTGTTTTAAGGCATACATTTTTTAGTTCCCACATCCTTGATAGGGAATATTAAAAATGAAATGTAACTCTTGTTATTCTTTAACTTTCACATGGAATGTCTGTGACATCGGATAAGGTCTTTGTGGTGCTGTGAAGGCCACTGAGGAATAGTTGCAGTAGGAGCAGTTTTGCAATGATGCTTTACTGCCTTTCTGTGATGTTCTTGGGACTAAAACCAATGGAGGCCCACATTCTTTCATCTCCAAGCAAACACATGCTTATTATTGACACCAGGCAGTTACATCCCACCAGCTTCACGAAGGGGCTATACGGGAAGCAGCAATCAGCTATGGAGAGGAGAGCAATTATGTTTGTTTTATTTGTAGTGAGTGTTTAGCATCTTTACGTTCATGTTGTTTCTCAAAGTATTTAACCCTTTAATGCATACCTCGAGTCGTTAGCCACCCAAAACCTTGTGATCACCTCTGTGTTTTGGACGTACCTTTAAGTGTATGCTAGGTCACTAATGACCCAAGGCACTTGATTATGGCTGTTTGAATTCCTATGCATTTATGGGTTAAAGTGCCACAACTGAAATTTCAATCCAGTTTTGTTTTAATAATAGCCTTTTGCTTTATCTTTATATATGGCTGTAGAAATCCATACAAGCTTTGAAGTACATGAATTGTGTTACAAAAATTGTGTTAGAAAAATATTTGTTGCAAAAATATTATGTACAATAGTATTACTTCAACATGATAACGGTTTCTATTATAGCTTGCTGTGATGTCTTAAAATAAACTTTATATAGCCTTTTAACTGTTGTTGCAATAGATTTGACTGTATTATTTTTAGATATCCCTTCATCTACCGCTTGATATTGTTATAATATTTTTGAAAGTTGCAAATCATAATTCATTTTGTGAATACGAGATGTCAGTACACTTTGTGTTTTTTTCTTTGTACACTGAGACTAGGAGACTGTCAATGAATACTATAATTAGCTGTTTTGCCTTAAATTAGAATTATACTTAGTTGCAAAATAATTGGTTATGCTAGATGTGTATAACATGAATTTTTCAAAAATTTGTCTTTGGAAACTGCTAGTCAGCATACAAGTCACATTATGATACCAATAATATATATATATAATGTATTTACATTGTCGATAACATCATTAATCATAATCATGCATTGTTATTGCAATGGTAAGATGTTGATGTATACACTTGTTTGTATTTTTTAATTTTACAATAAAATAATTTCTTTACTAAAGTTAATAAAGGTCACACCTTGCTCTTTATTGCCAGGTATTAACAGTCTACAATGCAGGACAAAGACACAGAAGAACAGCATCAAAAATCTACAACACAGTAACAAGGTCCAGAATGTTAGCAACAACAGTCTACAATACAGCAATGATGTACAGTATATCACAGCAGGACGATCCTGAAGCCTGAAGAGAATGCAAATAAGATGCATTTTAGGGTGAAAATTTCAAATACAACTTTCTATCTTTTAGCAGTTCATATTTCAAAAACAAAACCTGATTTTGTGATTCATTTTATTCAACAAACATAAAAATTAAATGACTCACTGAATTCTAGTGTCCACCAGGACATCATTGTACAGCTTAGCTCATCGGGATCAGCCCCATCAAGGTTTACCTTGGGATAATGATAATGACCGACTTTCCTTTGCCAACCAGCTTGCAGCTACAGATGCGGGCAGCAGTATTGGTACCGTTCCACTTTTTAGAAAGAATCACAATTTTCAGTGAAATATGTCACAACTGACACAAGTAACACTGTTTAACAGTCAAAATTATTTTGAAGTAAAACTAGACAAACTATAATAATGCTGAGTGAATAACAAAATGAAATTGATAATATTGTAGACTGGCTCAAGTTTTCAATCAGAAAATGGGAATAAATTAAGTATATAAATAAATCCATGTCTATGTTTGTACTGTACTTGCTTTTAAGACAAAATAGTAGTAAATGACATTGCAGGACATTTAGTGTCCTGTTGTGGAAAGGAACTGAGACAGATACTCCGTGCTGTCAGAAGAGCAGAAATCGTAACAAAAGACAACTAAAGATGCCAGTAAGTTACATTCAAATTGTCATGACCCTCATCATGGATTGTCCAGATTGTGTGGCATGGATTAAAATATCCATATGGGGCCATAGCTCAGAAGCTTGGATTTCTAGTCTGGTACGAAGTTGCTAATGACCCAAGGTTGCAGTTAAATGGCTCATCAAAAGCCCGCAGAGACCCAGCTGCATAATATGATATGGCTATCTCGTGCATTATGATATAAATGATGCATTTTCCTATGGTATCAACTGCAAGAAGATATGGCTGGCAAGTAATTTAGCAAAATTTAGGGATTTTTTCATAATTGCAAACATGCAAGTGATTTGATGGCTAAACTGGAAGTAAACACCAGCAAATCTACACCAATTCAAACATTTGTGGGGGTACCAAAAGTGATGTGCATCAGAAAGGCAAAGCAAATACACGGCATTTTGAATGAAGCGAGATTCTCTTTGGCTTGATGGCTGACTTCTTCCTTAATGCAGCAGGCTGATTTTGTCATCCTCTGTAGAAGATGCCTGTAAATGAAGCAGCATTAAGAGGGCAGAAAGGTCATTATCACATCCTTAAAAATATGTAATCTGGCAGATGTGTACTAGAGTTTGAGAATTGCTGAAACTCTGACAGCTTGGTTACAATTGACCAATATACCAGCTGAAACCAAAAAAGTAATGTAATACACACCAAAAAAATCCTTTTTATTCAAATGGTCTAAATACAATGCATACCAGGCCCTTTTCCACCTGCAAAATGAGAAAATATTAAAAGTACATCAGAAGCTTTTTGGGGGTCATGTACCATCTTCTGGCAATAGAGGAAGGTCGCTTTCATCTTCTGCTTTACCATCTCTTCATCAGAGATAGAGACTCTCAGGCTTATCCTTCATTCAGGACAGATTCAAAACAAGATGAAAGTTCTCTTTCTGGATCTAGCCCACCTACTGCATGTAGGCATTGCCTGTTGATCTCTGCTTTTCTGGATCATCTTGAAACATCAGGCCAAGTTCCCTGATCTACTCTCTGGGTCATAATAATCCCTTAAAAAAATACAAAAGCAAACAAAAGAGCAAAAATTTTAACATATAAGCAAGCTTAAAATTCTTGTCCTCCGAATATGAAGTAAGAGGAGGAGACATTTCCCTTTCTATCTACTGTATTTCCCTCATATGTCTGGGAAGTAATGTACTTAAAACATCTGCATAGCCAACAGTGATATAATGTAAACAGCTGAAATTCTCAGAAAAAAAAATGGCAACTTTTGAATAGTGGGCATATAAGATGTAAACAAATATATACCACCGAGGGGCACTTACTCCCATTGCAATAAAATGCTTTGAGATGTTTATGACAGAATCATTGACTCCTAGTGTGTTTCAATCAGCTTTAAAGGACACACAGTGAGACAATAAATCAGTGCTCCATTACATAGAGGTTTGAACCAAGGCTTTACCGATGGAACCGGAAGTTCAAAAAGGCTAACAAATGCCATATAAAATGACAAGACTTAGCTTCTCTATTACCTTGTTAAAAAGTGCTTGGTATGTTATTGGTCTTTAGCCAGCTATTGCTGGCACAAGCTTTTTAATACCTTTAAAATGATACGTTACTAAGCTACTCACCCACTCTGCTTCATTGTCATCCCTCTGCTGCTTATTTGGGGGTTAGATGATCATGTCACCCAAGTCACATGATGATAAATCACCTTTCATCTGCCTTAGCCATCAGCCTTAAAATATTGTAGAACTTCAATTATCTGAACTATTTACAACCATGACCAAAAAATAGTCAAAAAATAGTTTGGATAATCAAACATACGTGAGAAATTATATTTTATACGAAACAAATTGCATTAAAAGATTGAGCAAAAGCGAAACTTTCAGTTTTTAACTGTAGTGACAAATTACGACTAATAGGGGGGTGGGCTTGTTTGGATAATTGATGGTTTGGGTTATTGACGTTCAGATAATGGGTGTTCTACTGCACCACAGTGTGTATTTTCGAGTACTTCCTCAAAGGTATCCTCATTAATCTGTTTCAGATTCACCATAAACTTCAATCCACCCTGGTGTTTAACTGTCAGGCTGAGGTACCTGCATTTAAACAGTACTTCAACATAACACAGGTGGCAATTAGGGGGTGTAACTGTACAGTTTTCCCATGGTTTGGGTGTGTCATGGTTTTTTTAACCACAGTAATGGTATGGTTTTGGTACCATATTTAAGAAGGGGGGGAAAAAACACATCACCCTTTAATTAAACAATGGACTCTATTTTTATTGACTGTCTATTTTACACTTGATGTTTATTTAAATAAAGTTTAAGTGAACTACCTGTCTAAGCATTCTGTGTTTTAAGTTTTGACAACCTGGAAGTAATTTGCCTTCTCTAGTTTATTTAAACAGGCTACATACTTGTATAGGCAATAGTAAATGTAAAAATAACAAAGTGCAAAATTAAGCTGGTGCCCTAATGAGATTTTACCCTAATGAGTTTGTTTACCGTCTTTTCTCCCCTTGTCATCGTATTGCACGCTGAATCCAAAATGTTCCCACATTGTGGATTGAAAGACGGCAGGATCTCTTCAGATTAGCTTCTCTCTGTCTCCCTACTAGCACTCACCATTGTCATGTTGGAGCAAAGAATATTTGTTTCAGTTCAGCCTCTTTAGCTCATCTCTGCATACAAAGCACTGATAGCCAAGAGGTGGACAATTTACGGCATCTGCTGTTGTATAATATTTAAACTCCAGCCCTCAAAAATAAGACAACCCCAGTTTTTTAGATGGTTGTTTTTTTGGGGAAAAAAACACCATCTTATATTTGCACCAATATGTATAAGAAAATGACAGGCATATCGTAATGCCGCAGTTCATGTGTGCATATCGAACCATCGGGGGTGTACAGAACAGTTCGATAATATACCGCTACACTACTAGTGGTAATGTGGCTCTTTGTCACCCCAAACGCTGTTCATGAGTCAGGGTGGCTGAGGTAACCGTATTTAAACAGTACTTCAACATAACACAAGTGGTAATGTGGCTCTGTGAGTTAGGTGTCTGTGAGCAAAAGGTTGCAGGTTCAAGTCCCATAGCTGGTAAAAGTGTACATATTACCATTGGGCCCTTGAGCAAGACTTTTAACCTGAACTGCTACTGGGGTGCTGGACACTGGCTTACCCTGCACACTGACCCTCAGCTCTCAACTTAGAGAGCAAGATGGGAAAACGTGGTGATGAATAAAGTAAAGATTATTAAAAATGATTACAAGAGAACTGCTAAAGATCATGCTAAAACCATAAATGCTAGATAAGTATGCTAATATGCTAGCTAATGGCACATAATGGCTTTAGCGAGCTAGTAATTTAGACTTCTGTTGATGTTTAAATTATGGTTTACTTTATTATGTTAAAAATCATTAACATAATATTCACAGCTGAAAGTAGGTGTAAGGGAATTTTAAAAGACGATTCTTTAACTAGACAAAAACATGCAGTAGTATTAAAAATGCCATGGAAATTAAAGGCAGGGGGTAAATGGAGTGTTTTGTTTCTAATTATCTACTTTAGCTGAGGTTATTTTACTCTGCTAGACATTAATTCTGTTTTTTCACAGAACATTAAGGATACCTACAGATACACAGTGCTCAACTGAACACTCATACCTTATACTCAGGGGTTGCACAGAAGCAGCATTCCAGGTCCACACCTTCAAAAAGACAATATTGACACATAAAGGAGTGCCATGAGCCAGGGGTGTGGCATGGAAAGTCTCCCTCTCTCTCCTCAAGGGCTCCTGCCACCTCAGGCAAGAAGACACTGCAGGTGAGGAAAGAATGCAAGACAGTAAGCAGAAAGCACCCAGCATTGGAATACCCTGCAGGGCATCATGGCCTCGATTGGGCAAATCATCTTCTGGAGGTCCGTATAAGCTTTGACCCCTTTACTAAATTTCAATTCAGACTGTTTTTGGCATAATGAGCTGAAAGCTGAGGTTATCTTCTGCGGGTAGGATACACTTGTCAAAATGAATGTGTTTACGGAGAATGGAAAATAAGATAGGAGGTTAAATGGTACTCTCTTTTATCTTGCATAAAAATGTTGACTTTTATCACATTCTCTATGCAATTAAAACCAATGACAAGCCACAGTTGTGGCTTTTATTAGTTACATTGTCTGTTTTTGAATAATATTAAACACTGTGTGATGCTCCATTAACAAAAACCAAATACTAAAATAAATGTTTATCTGGATCTGCCCCTCCTTTATGGGATTTTGCTATTTGCCAGCATCATCATCTTAATATTCATTGTCAGTGGCTTCATCATCCTCCTCTTGGCCATCGCATTTGCACGTGAGTATTTTACTCACTCAGAGTTTCCTGATTAGTGTGGGGACTAAATCAAAATGTCACCACTTCACTCAAGCTTATTCCATTGATGTGATGACTTGGAAAAACCAAGTCTTACACCCCAAGCCTGAAATTATCGCTACCATGCACAAGGCTGGTTAACTCACTCAGCCATGTATCACTGAAAACTTGAACGCTTAACAAACTTCTGGTGGGTTCACCTAAAGAGAGTTAAAGGATAAGTGGTGTTTAGTGTATAACCTATACAGATGTTGTATTGTCATATTGTATTAGAGGTACAGCTGTCATGAGGGAAAGAGTCCTACAACAGTGATCTCCAGGGTTCTGTCTTTCAGGAGTTTGCATGGCTACCCTGGCATCCCCCAGCAGGCAAATATCCTCCAGCTGTGTGAAATGGCATTTCTCAGTTGCCCATTGCATGTGTGAGAGATGAGTCTTTAACCAGCTGTGTTCCTCAATCAGGCTCCCAGTCCTTTGTGAAAAGCACAGACACCTTCCCCATAGGAAACATCACCCAGGACGTTGTGCTGGACTGCAGCTTTGACCCGTCGAGTGCAAATGGAAAACGAGCGGCCGACGCGATTGTTACCTGGACAAAGGATGAGCTAAGTGGGGTGGTGTACCGGTACCAGAACAGAGGGGCCTACCTGCAGGACCAGAATGCACTGTTTAAGGACAGGGCAGAGCTGTTCCCAAACGCCATCGCCACCGGGAACGCTTCCCTGCTGCTGCGCAACATCGCAATGGCAGACGCGGGAATTTATCGCTGCAGTGTGAGCGGCCCCAGCGGACAGGGAAGCGTCAGTATAGACCTTCAGGTGGCTGGTGAGAGCCTCGTCGTCTTCTATGTGTACATGTATACGTTTGGATGCATGCCATCATTCCGCCAAGTGACTATAAATAAACCAGTCCGAGCACATACAGAGTTTGGAGCTCTTCATCCTGAAGTGACAAGCAGGTTACTGATGTACCAGGTAATGTGGTTTCAGGAGGCAGGGTAGTGAGGAACAGTGTATACCGACTGAACAATAAGGTAAATCATAGCCAAGTGATCAGGTGGTTAGTGTAGAGGAACGCTACTGGATGACTGGGTTGTAATCGTTCCATTGCACACATTCCTTTTCTATCATACTATTGCATGGCCTTGCTGGTCGACTGTCAACCTGGCAGCAGCTGAATCCCCCATTTTACTGCTTGAGGAGGAGACACCTGTACACCAATTTTAAATATGTAGAGTACACACACAAAACACACATATACATACTGTATAATCTAGATGGTTAGAAGACCAAAACACACACGCACAGCCATGAGCCTACACAGTATGTGCTCCATGCTAACAATGCACACAGATAAGCCAAAATACAGTTTGACCATATCCACTACCCATAGGGCTTGCTGTAAAACTACCTGAGCCAAGCCAGGTACATGTTCAGAGCACAAAACATCAGCGAACCAGTAATGCCTAAAGTTTACCTCCCAAAGGGCCCAGTTTACAATAAGCTGCCATTTTACACATCAAAGAAAATACGTATTTATTAATTACACATGGTCATATGTGCTTTTCTATTTGTATGTGCTATGAACAGATGTACTACAGTAAGCATGTCCCCATAAGTCAAATGTAATTTTATGTATATTTAAAATAGATGTAATTAAGAAATAATCTATACAAGTACATCTTCTAAACCTTGTTGCCTTATACAGCTGGGTATTTTCATTAAACCAGTTTATTTTGCACGGGATTCATCAGTTTCCCTTCTGACTACATGAGCCCTCAGCCTTTCGATCGCTTCGCTTCCCGCTTCATGATTGTAATGTCATGTGACTCACTCTTTCATTTTAGCATACTCTGCCCCAAGCTTCAATGACACAAATGGTAATTTGACTGCCATCGCAAACAGCTGGTTTCCTGAACCAAACGTAACCTGGTCAGACTACGCCGGGAACATAATGAACGGGAGTACCAGCCTCGTCAGAAACTCTGCCACAATCTTTCGGGTAGTGACCACTCTGGGCATGCCGGCCGACCTAAACGAAACCTACACCTGCCTCATCCAGAACAATCTGGTAAAGTCCATTTCCCAGGCAACAATCACAGGTAAACTAATTGCTGCAATGAGCACTGTTCCCATGGCAACAGGCCCAAACACAATAGCACCAAAAAAAGGCGCTATAGTTTTGACAAGCAGCTTTAGCAATTACAATTATTATGAAAATGGCTGCATGTGTACCTTCTGACATATAAAAATTCTACGTTAGATCAGTAAAAAAAGTTTTACCTGCATTTTCTCTCCAGGAGCAGGAGTTTTGGCGAGTACTTCCTTTACCTTCAACACCTCGCCATTGGTGCTACCCACCCAGCTCAGCCTCTTTATCCCTCTCCATCTCTGGGTGTGCTGGCTGTACTAACAAACACAGAACCAAACACTACTGCTTCTGAAGGACTGATTGTTCCACTGAGAAATACAATAAGACTAATGAATTCCCTTGAAAACAGAAAACTTGTTTTCCAAATTCTATCATTAGGTACAGGTATGTATGGCCAAAAGTAAACTGTATAGTTTATTGAAAACATAACCAAACACTAAGATGCAAAACAAGATCATGTTCTTGGCGGATAATACTAAAAGGAAGTAAGGTAAACATTTAGCCCATACGTGAAGAACAGCAGTTTACTATAGTATTTTGAACTGGTCACACGTCCATTGGTAGAGTTTTGTTATTGCAACCACCTGTATTTGAAGAGCCAGTGGACCTTGTCAGCTCCAGGATGTGACCTTCTCGACTTTGTGCATGTTTTCTTTCTCCTGTAAGAACCATGAACATCATGGCACAGAGTAAACACGGTGGTCTAACATAGGAGCAACACACTTAGTATGTAGGCCTCTGATTTTTATTTGTTGCTGTCATGTATATTATGCGTAATATTGCCAAAATAAATAAATAAAAACTTCCACAGAACTCAGTGCAATATCAGAAATTGTCAGTTCATGGATAGATAGATAGAGCATACAATGTTATACATTTATATATAAATAATATTATGAAGGGCATATTTCCAGATATGAACGACACAGCTAATCTAGTCATATCTTTCAAAATACACAGTGTAAAATCTGGAATGTGAAAATGTCAAAATAAAGTTGCCAGATTGTATCTTATATTTAGTCACTTGCCTAAATTTAGATTCAGAACTGCTTTGGGTCTACGCAAAGAATACTGTAGTCCATTAAAGACTTCATAAGAATAAGGTAGAACAGCCGTGCCGTCCCCCGGATATGAAGCTGCTTAGGAGGGGGGACATGGGCAACAGGAATCAGTAGTAAAAATAGCTGAAGTCGCCCTGCTCCCGTCGAAGTAGTGGGCGAAAGCCCTGCCTTCTCTGTTTCCAAGTCTGCATAGTTGAAAACTTTCGTTGAAGGCGTCACGATCGTTCTGGTTAGGCGGAAAAAGCGCGCTTGCTACGGAACATGAACCGGGGGAAAGCCAGGTCGGGACGCTCGGGCTTTAAATGATCGCCTTAACGGGGCACCGAATTCAATTCATGTGGGGTTTTGGACATCCATGTTGCTTTGTCTGCACTCCAGCTGGTCCCACTGTTACGCTATATGTTGCCCTGTCGTGTACAGTAAATATTTCTGCGGTAAATGCGAGGTAGCACAGCTTCATAATGTCAGTGATCAGGGAGAAGTCATTTAAAGCTGGGGATGTGGACGCACCGCCGCCCACGGCTTGGAATGCCTCGGTGGTGGGCTCCAAGGCAGTGTGCCGCGTATGTAAACACTATTATCGCGACCCCAAAATCTTGCCTTGTTTGCACACGTTCTGCGCCGAATGCATACGCCAGCTGGAGAGCTTCTCCGTGCTCGGTGTGAACGGCAGAGCCATTGTCCCTGAGGAGTGCTACCTCCGCGACCAGCACACCGTCACCGTGCTGTGCCCCCAGTGCGACTCCCAGGTGGACCTGCCGCCGGCCGGCGTGGACGCCCTGGCCACCGATCACCTGGCCCTGGACGAGGTTTTTCTGGAGACGCTCCTGAACGAAGACTGCGAGCTGGTCTGTGACCTGTGCAGCGAGGGTGACGCCGAAAACCGGTGCGAAGTGTGTGGTGCCAACCTGTGTGAATTCTGCTGCCAGGCGCACAGGTGAGCGTGGTCACCTCTAATTATTTACTGATAATAACTGAATTTGCCCCTGTAACTTTTTATTAATGTTTCAACATCTCCCTGTAGCGCACTGAGTTCTGCTTAGACAAGGGTTTCGTACAGTTTTTTTTGTGTGGCAGCAGACAGCCTGCGTATTAGTACAACAGCAGGACCCATTCTGAGGCTTGTATGTGTGTAACGTTTACGTCATGCGTGTGGCCAACAGGAGACAGAAGAAGACCTCATCTCACTGGGTGGAGCGACTTCAGGACCTTAAGGCCAAGGGCCAACTCTCGAGGCCAGCGCTGTGCAGCCTGCACCCCGCTGAGCGCCTACAGCTCTTCTGTGAGCACTGCGACTCCGTTGTGTGCCGCGAGTGTGCCTCAGTCAGCCACTGGGGGCACCAGTGCAACCCCACCCGTGAGGCTGCCGACCGCTATGCCGAACACATCCGGCAGCTGGCGGGCAACATGCAACCACGCCTGGGACGGCTGGAGAAAGCGCTTCGGCGGGTGGATGACTCCCAGCGTGCCCTCCAAGCACAGGTGGATGCAGTGGCACAGGAGGTGCGGGCCTTTGCTCAGGCCTACGCCCGTGCCGTGGAAACCCACTGCCTGTCATTGCTGCAGCAGCTAGAGGATGTGCGGCTGCAACGTCGGAATATGCTCCACCTGCAGGGGGCACAGCTGAGGCAGGCACTGGCTGACGCACGGGGTGCCCTGGATTTTGCCGAGCGGCTGGTGGATCGTGGGTCCGACGTGGGTGTCCTGAGTGCCCGGATGGTGACGGTGCGGAGGCTGGAGAAGTTGGTAGAGGAGGGAGAGTCTGATGTAAATGACGCTGTGTCTGTGGCAGCTGCAGAGAACTGTAGCATTTGCTTCCTGCCGCAGGAGAGGGGGGGTCAGATTGGGAACTACCCCGTAGTGGGGGTCATCCA
Source organism: Gymnarchus niloticus (assembly GCA_009936485.2). NCBI lineage: Eukaryota > Metazoa > Chordata > Actinopteri > Osteoglossiformes > Gymnarchidae > Gymnarchus > Gymnarchus niloticus. The sequence continues at coordinate 254,792 of JAACJT020000030.1, forward strand.
TGCAAAGACTGTGGATCCTACCAAGTGTGTCATCCAGGGTGAAGGTGAGGGTGATACCAACTTGGTTCATTTTCTTTCATTATTCTCAGTCCCTTCTGTAAAGTAAACCAGCTGGAAACTCCTTGATGCTGCTGGTGGGGAAAAATTAATTATGCTTTCTGAGTGCTTGCTGAAACAGGCTAGCAGGATTGTGGCGGGCAGCTCTGAAGCCCAGTCCACTGTGGGTAATGTGGAGACAGCCTATGAACTTTAATGGAACACGTCTGGTGGCAGTGGATACAGAATGACCCATCATCGGAATACCAGCATTGGCTTTTGTCAGTGTCTTCCCTCCTGTTATTGTCATATAGCTCTGTAGTTTTTTTTGGGAAAGTGCTGCTAGTGAGAATTAACATTACTGTCTATTGGTGCTAACACAGTAAAGCAAACAGTATTTTGATCCTTGCAAACTAAAACGGTAGAAATGCAGAGCTGCATGCTACACCCTGTAGGATGGAGCAGACAGCGAACTGTTTGGCTGTCATCTCTGCAGGCTTAATGCAGATATGCCCAATGTCACGTTGACATACAACAAAAACAAAGCGGAGCAGCTCTGTGGCTTCACAGCTCCTGGGTTAAAGGTTCAAATTCTGATCCTACCTTCTGCATGTGTGTGATGGGAAGGGATGCTTCAGATGTAGATGTCTGACCTTGAACTTGCTCTGGTGGTCTCCAGGGCACCAGTGTGGTTTGGAAGGCCAGCGTGGGGTGTTCACTTTGCTCTGCAGGGACACAACTGGAGCGACCGTGGGCAGGGGTGGGGACACCGTGCTGGTCAGCATCGTACACAAGGAGAGGAAAAACTGGTGGGTTTACTGGCCACGGTTCAACCTGAGCCACGTACATGGAAGTCAGCCCTGCCCATTACGTTTAATCTGTCAGAAAGCTATTTAAAGTTGAGTAGATCTGTTTGTTTGGTTCGTGATTAAATGGGTACTGATCTAATGTGTTAAACAAGACTGAAAAACTTGGAAAAGTTCATAAAATGGTCATTTTCTAGAATTGTTTTTTTTTTTTAGTCAATTTGGTTCTGTCTATAATACATGGATATCCTCCCCATCACTTTGCTGAATCTCTGGTTCTCCTCCTCAGCATGGTGGAACCCAAGGTGGTAGATAACAATGACGGATCTTACAGTGTGTCCTACACGCCCTCGGAGCCTGGGTCCTACTCCATGCTCATCTCTGTCAAGGGTCAACATGTTAAGGTGCCTTTTCCTCGGCTATGACTACACGGCAGTGCATTCCAACATTCAGCATTTCTCTTACTTTATGACATTGGCAGGTCTGTGGGATTGGGGGTAGTACAGAGTCTCCCCTACTTACAAACAGGTTCAGTTCCGAGAGGTCGTTCGTAAGTCCAATATGTGTACATATACAGTATTGTACAGTAGTGTAGTATATGTACCTATGAATATTGAATAACCCAGAAGTGTACGTGGATCAGCATTAGGCTCAAAGGCACCCGACGCTGTTGCTGATCTTTGAGCCAAATGCTTAACAGATTTTCAAGATCTTCCATCACTTTTCCACATCTCTTTCCCTCGCTCTGCTTTCTTTATTCTGTCCACTTTTGTTTCCATTGTGATGGCCTGGTGCTTCTTAGCACTACCTCCTGTATCACCACTGCTTTTGTGCTTAACACCAGACATATTGGGGGTATAATAATCACAAATAACACTGAATTTGTGGACAGAGCACAAGCACGCGTATGAACGATGCTGCTAGAGTAACGTACTGTTGTTTACATCTCGGTTCTTCCCGCGCTACATTGCCACCACCACGCTGTGGACTGTGAACTAAACTTACGCCCAAATTTCTGACTTCAGGGCAAATTGTTCTTATCACCGAAAGTTCGCAATACGAATGTTCGTGTGTAAGGGAGTCTCTGTAGAAGTCAGTCTGGGAAAGATAGAAGCATGACTTGCAGTGAATGCTAACCTTCTACACAAAATAACCAATGTTTACCCTCTAATAAGAGGGATACAGGGGAAAAAAAATGTGTGTTTGTGTTTTCAGGGTTCGCCTTTTGCCCTGACGGTAAAGCGGAAGGTGCGGAGACACCGAGGCGTGTTCCACTGCTGCTCCTTCTGTTCCAGTGGAGGTGCTAAAGAGGCACGATGTGGCTGTGGGGGCTCTATGCCTGGTAAGCCTTAGAGGAGGGGCTCTGATGGTGTTACCATTGAAGGGTGGGTCCCACTCAGTGCACCACTAGGCACGAGTGAGGTTTCCAGTTTCCAACTATTAAAGTTTTAATTGAGTGTGTATGCGTGTGATCTGCCTTCAGGGGGATTCCAGGGCTGTGGCCATGGGCATCAGGGCCACCCAGGGATGGCTCACTGGTCATGTTGCGGTAGCACTGTGGAAGCCTCTGAGTGCCTAGGGGGCAGCACTGGGACAGGCTTCCCACGCCACACCATCAGGACTGTGGACCTCTGAATGCATAGGGGGCAGCATTGGGACAGGCTCCCCGTGCCACACCATCAGGACTGTGCACCTCTGAGTGTCCACCAGGGGTCAGCAAAGGACCCCACCAAAGTTCCCATTTTGACCCAAAAATAAATGGGTTCGGAACCTGAAAAGTTGGTTCCCAGCTGGAACCAAAAGAAAGCTGGTTTTTCCAGCGCGAACTGTGATGACATCAGTGGACGTGTCATTAGTTTGGAGAGGAAGCCGAGTGCAGCAATGGCGAATGCAATGGAAAAGGATAAATCTTCAGAAAAAAAGAACGTCCACTGTTCTGTTGAGGAAACAAAGAATTTGGTGGCAATTTGGTCATCTCCTGCGTTTCAGGAAAAGCTGTAGAGCAGCACGACAAAAAGCAAGCTGTACGCCTAACTAGTCGAGTTGTCTAAAGCTGGGTTCACTTATAATCAGGAACAAGTAATAAACTTAAAAAGGATTACCGGGCTCTCACACGTAAAGTTTATTTTGGGATATAAATTGTGTAAATAGTGTAATCACTACTCCTGTTTACTTCCGTTGTGCATTATTCTGCAACACCCTCCATTGGTGACGTGTCTTTGATTACAACGGTTCTGCTCAAACCTGGTGGAAATGCGGGCTGGATCGCTAGCTGGCACCAAGGTTCAAAGAATCCTTAACGGAACCGGTTCAAGAACCCATTCCCTGTTGGTGGAAAAGGGGTATATTTAGTTTGTGTTCAGTTAGTTTTGTCTCAATAGGATGATAATATTTCAACCAGTTAATCATGAAACCTAATGATTAGGTTTAAAAATTTCCAGCTGTTTCTTGGAACAGCGTTACGCTTGAAGATATAAAAGCTATTGGCTACAATTTAGACTGATTTATATTTTTAGTTTTTTGTTTTACATATTCCGCACGAATGTTTTTAGTTTATGTGATGTTTCAAAGTCCTGACGTTTTATTGATAAGGGTTGTAGTTATGCATGTTTTTCCACACTGTTTTAAATGGAATGAATATCTGTCTTTATTGTTAGAGGTATTCAGAAAATAACTATGTTTTGAGTTTAAATGATCACCTGTCATTTAAGTGTCTTGTATCTGAATATGGTTTTCAGGATTTTTACACTTGCTTTGCTGAGAATTGACTGTTACAATGTGAATTTTCTATGCATGTCACTTGCCATGCTTGCATGCTAGCTTATGGGAAAATAAATTCACTTTCATACACACTAGATGGCAGTATATCATTGTAATGGCGTCCCTGTGCTTTTGAGCCTTCGGCTTATGAGCATCAGTGCATATGCGTGAAATTAATATGCTTAGCCACAATACGTACAAATATGAGGCTGATTTTTTTTTTGTGTTTCCAAGTAACCGAGAATGCTGCAATTTTAAAAGACTATGCTGGCAGCCGCACCTCATTTACTTGTGTCTACCCGTTCTTGATCTCCCCACCTTTGTTTCAAGTGGTGATGCTTGATGGTGTGTGAGCCTGTGGTCTGCTTTCAATTTATGGTTTTTTTTGCATTGATATTACATCTCAGACTTAAGAAGATTCTAGGAAAATGTAGGTAGCAGAATATCTACCGTAATTGCCTTGACATGCACCAGTCAACCAATGGTTCAATCAACCATTCCTATTTTATCCAGTGATCACAAGGGAGCACTGATAAGTACGGTGAATTCATTTTGTCAGTGTATGTCTAACAGTACCATCAAACTTATAAACTGGACATCCACGACAGACTTTCCTGAGAACTATACTTCAGCCGCTTGCTACAGGAGTGTTCCCTGCGGGGCCCAGTAGCTGAGGCAGTTAACTAAAAAAACAGAGGGTACTTGCTAAACCCTTAAGGATAGTCATACATACCTTGGTGAATCTTTTGGCATTCAGGCTGGTATCTAGCGCTTTACTGGTTGGCGAACATTGGTATACACCCCGGCAAACAGTGTGATTTCTCTAAATCCATTCAACCGTTTTCCATCACAAACTCACAGGCAGGACCCACGTACAGGTAAGGCTCTTTAATAGTGGTCAAAAACAGGGGAGGTCAAAAGCCAAACAGGAGCTTTGATGCCAAAGGGATATTCAAAAAACCATAGTCAAGACAGGCAGGGTCAAGGTCAGAACAAACAGAGTTTCCAGAAGGCCAAGGAGAATCCAAAACGTAATCCAAAATGCACTGCACCTTTGGTTTTCATGTCCTTGATAGAGAGTTTGAATGTTATGGATTGAAATTCCCAGCCCCCCCCCCATGTGCGTAAGCCCTGCAATGAATTAGCATGCCATACAAGCTGTACTGCTACCTTGTACACAAATCATCCAGGGTGTACTGCTAGTATGGATAAGTGTCTTCACAGGTCTTCACTGTCTTCACCTTTCACATCATCATGACAGTGCTGTTTTGAGCACCCAGAACATTCCACTCTTCAAAACTCCTTGTGTGAAACACTATAACAAATACCATTTAATAATGCCCATTACAAATTAGTTGTCTACAGTAATAACACTAAGTGTCCAGCCAATAACCTCTGTACACTTCTGTAGCCTGCTGTAGTTTTCAATGCTTAACTATTACTGGTATTTTTTTTTATACACATGAAACTAGAATATGCTGATGCATAAAAGTGTCTTACTAGGTACTGGTATCTACTTTGTATTTAATTAAAACCATGCTCACATTGAACAAACAAAAGACAAAGCTTAACGTCTCATTTATTTCTTAAGAAGTGTTCTCCATATGCCTTAGAATAATTCACTTAGTGCATAGAGTTATAATTCATTAAACCCTGGCTGCCAAGTCTTCAGAGGATGAAGTCTAACTCATTATCTAACAAGATGTTTGTGTCACCTAATGAAAATGGAATCATCTTCAGTTGTTGGTGGCTGTCACTGATGAAATATTTTTACATGTGAGGCCTAGCAGTGAGCAACATACATTAACGTAAAGACAAACAATGGGTTAGATGTATTGTGGTTTGGCAGAACTGTCTGTTCTGTAAGTCAATTCAATTCAAGTCAGTTTTTACATGGCGATTTTCATAACACAGTTGGCCCAAGGCACTTACTTTCATGAATATGGTGGATAATCGGCAATGAACTGGCACCTAGTCCAGGGTGTCTCCTGCTTTGTACCCTGTGCTGTCTGGGATAGGCTCCAGGGCCCTGTGACCCTTACCAGGACAAATGATTGGGCGATGGATGGATGGATGGATGGATGGATGGATGGATGATAAGAGGGAGAAGAAGGAAAAAGCCAAAAGACAATAGAGGAGAGAAACTAAAAACTCCCCGGTAAGGAGAGAAAAACATCCGGGTTTTCATGGTCAACTGGCCACCCAACCCCCTCGGCATGCTAACTTTATCCAATGCGTGGAAAGTTAAAGTCAACCCTCTACCTAATGAAGCCAGTAAAGAACAGGGGTTACACTGCATATCAGCTATTCTGTCTGCTGCATTTAAAATATGCTGTAAGGTGTTTAATGTGTGGTGTGTCTTTCCTGAGAATAGAACATTACAGTAGTTGTACTTGCTCTGCACGAAAGCATCCATCAGTTTCTCAGTATCTTGATTAGTGAGAAAATGCTTTAGATTGGCAATGTTTTGCAACTGTAAGCATGCCGTTGATACTGCATCAACATGAGAGCTGAATGAGAGGCTTGTATCTAAAGTGACTCACAGACCTAAGTGCCAGTAAAGGTAATCTGGACTCCAATAGAATAGAACAGAACACATAGAATAGAATAGAATAGAATAGAATAGAATAGAATAGTCATGCTTTATTCATCTCAGCAGGTGGTTTTCATATATCCAACTTTGCTCTCCATGCAGGTGTTGTAATTATCCACAATTATGTATGAAACTTCATTCGTTACCTTCCTAATGCTTTTTTTAAAGCCTGATAATGTTGTTCGCCTGCCCATTTTGGGCTTAGCATTAATATCCCCAGATCAGAATGTGAAAAATGGTATAACGTATAATCAGCTGAATGTGATAGACCCCCATCTACTCCCCATCTGTTTATTTCTCTAGCAACTTACACTGTTGTAGTTGATCCTGTAAGTACAGTCAATTAAGATTGTTGTCTTCTACAGTTTAGGTTAAGAGGTGACATCAGAACGTCATCATCACCCGAATACTAACCAGCTGCGCCTTGTTAAATGGACTTCACTTAAACTCAGCAGTTTGTTTACCTCATTGTGAGGCACTGCATGTCTACACCCCCTACCGAATGGTTTGCTTGTACACTAAAGGCCTGTCTGTGTATGGTCTTTACTAGTTCTTTGACTTTGCTCTTTGTCTGTATTTTTCCCTTTTTTTCTTTGGAATTGGTTGCTGTGCTAACTTCTGGAAATCCTGTCTATTTGGCCTTGACCCTGTCTGTTTTGAACACCTTTTTGGATACCCCCTTGATATTGAACATCCTGTCTGTTCTGGTTATGACCCTGTCTGTTTTGAACATCTTTTTGGATACCCCGTTGACATTGAACA
>JAACJT020000030.1:261848-281719 GCA_009936485.2 Gymnarchus niloticus
CCCGTTGACATTGAACATCCTGTCTGTTCTGGTTATGACCCTGTCTGTTTTGAACATCTTTTTGGATACCCCGTTGATATTGAACATCCTGTCTGTTCTGGTTATGACCCTGTCTGTTTTGAACATCTCTTCTGCACTTGGGTCCTGCCTGTGCATTCTTTACAGATAATCAGTGACATAAAATGAGTAAATTTATCCATAATAACACACCCTCTGTGACACAAGAAATCAATACTTGTGAATATGTAAAAGTTATAATGGGATCTGTTTATATGTGTCTTTTTACATTTTAACAGGATTGTATCTGAAAATACAAAACCTAATTTTATTTATTTGTATTTTAATTTCATCAGAGTATTGCCTTATTTATCCAACCAATTGGGTTTACTTTGTAAAATATACACTTGCCTTAAAGATTCATCCTTAAAGTAATTATTATTGTTGTCTACTTTTTTAAATACATGCCATTAAAACACTTAGTAGCAGTATCGACAATAATTGTATCAGTATTATATAAAATCATGGCATCCCTAATTAACCCCAATCTGAATTCCATCTTCAACAATTTTTTTTTTTTTTACAATGCGGAAAAATACGAATATTTTTCCAGTAAATGGGGGCTCAGTAAGGTATACGTCCTTATTATAATTTTAAAAAAGGGAAATTCGTTTTCGGTACATTTCGCTTCTGTTTTCAGTAGTTGATTTGGAAAAGTTATTTATAAATGTATATTTTATTTTAAATGTCCACTTCCACAGAAGTATTTATTACACGTTTGCTGAAGTTAAATGGATCTGAAAATCGGCGAATAACTCAGAGACGTTCCCTTGGCTTTCCACGCCCGCTAGATGATGGGATGGTGGAGGACCTGGAGGAGGAGCTCCTGCTTCATTAAGAACATCTTCAGAGGTAGTGTGGGCTACTTTTTGAATTAAGCGGGGAAAGAAATCACTGGTGGCCAAAATATCTGGGGAATTTTTTTTCTTCTTGTAAACGAAGCCCGACTGGAAGGGACTGTCAATGGGGATGCCGATTTGCCTGGAAGGGACCGCGATGCAGCAGCAGGACAAGACAGTGATCCTTCTCGATCACAGCTTTGGCTTTGGCAGCTGCCTTCTGTGTGTCTTATTGTGATCGTGACGCAAACCCACTGTTATGACAGCGCCTACGATTCTACCAAGTGCTTTGACTTTAATCTGCTTGTTTTTTTCTGTTCCATCGCATTTGCCATCTAAGAAACCGCCGTTATTATGTGATGAAGGCCTGATCTTCAATAGGGGCTGGAAGATTCCGACATAATGTAACCAAAACGGAAAGCTATTCAGACGAAAAAAAAAAACCAAAAATCCTTCGTGTTATAATAACACCGCAGAGGATGTAAACATCTCATGGATTTGCCATTTTCCCCAGGATTTCCTGTCCAGTTTCCAGGAGCAGTGACCTGCTATTCGATTCCCCGTCCCTTATATAATAATGAAATCATTGCTGATTATCCTCTTCGGTGGATCTGGTGGCTGAAAACTTTGTCTGGTGACAGAACGACGTGGATGAAGAATGTCAAAACGATTTCCACGGTCGTGACGAGATGGTACGTCGTTGACAGTTATTGGACTGTATTTACGCCTTGTCTTTGGTCCTGGATGAGACATTTTCATTCCGGTAAATCCATGCATGCATACATAATTACCGCCTGTGCAGCAGACCATCAGATATGATTTAGTGCTGGTTTCAGTCATGTTTCAGTTACGTACACGCGCTGTGTGTGTGTGTGTGTGTGTGTGTGTGTGTGTGTGTGTGTGTGTGATGTTCGTACGATTGCATTTTTAGTGTTTTGCTAATAGAGGATTTAAATCACTGAAGGATCTTGTTTACTCGGCGTTTCACTGGTGCTCAGGCCAGGAGCTGCTGGGAAAATCGGCAGCTGGCTTGATGGAGACGCAGGTGTACAGCTGGCGCAGCGCAGTTCAGTTGACACAGGGGCCAAATGGTTAACGATCACCGACCGTCCGCACACTGGCTTACACGCCGTCAAGTCATGACTTTCCTATCTTTTACAAATGTGTCTTGAAGACCGAAAATGAGCACACATGCACACTTGTATGTACTGCTGTTTTTCATTCACAAAACAATGAAAAGTTTGTACTCTGTCGGTATCAACATTACTTATTTGTTTGTCTTTTTTGGGGGGTGGGGGGTTATCAGTTCCATAAAACTTTAAACAGTTCTGGCTCACCCTTATGGTTTCTGTTTTCTTCCTTTCTTTGCAGGACATAAACGTGTTGGATGTCTAAGGATGCTCTACTCCATCCAGTACGGATTAAAGTTTGGATACATGCTGCTCAAAATGAGATAATAACACAACGCGTGAAATCACACAAACCGTGTTATCCATTCAGCTTGCCTATCAAACCATGACCACTCCAGCTCTACTGCCTCTATCAGGACGGAGAATACCATCACTGGCGCCTGGCGCTTCCTCTTTCTCGCACCACAGGGCTACTCTGCGGCTCTCCGAGAAGTTCATCCTCCTCCTCATCCTCAGTGCCTTCATTACCCTGTGCTTTGGGGCGTTTTTCTTCCTTCCTGACAGCTCTAAACACAAGCGCTTCGACCTAGGCCTGGAGGATGTGCTGATACCACATGTTGACCCTAACATGGAGGGCAGGCAGCCTGGGATGGCTGTCATCCATGGACAAGGTGACCATGACAAGCACAGACACAGGTACTGTGACCTCACTTCCTCAACTCTTAGTTCACAACTAGAGATCAGTGTTTATCACCTAAATTCAACCAGATCTTAAACATGCGGTCAATCCTGCTACATCTTTTTGACTGCGTTCACCTCATTTTACTGTTGTTTGTGAAGCCAGCATTTCTCATCCCCTTAATTTACCATCTTTTTTTAAAAAGTTTGCTAAAGTTCAAGAATTAAACTTTGTTCACATGACCTGTCTATTAAGACTGAGCAAGGCAGGCTACATATCGATTCAAGGTCTCGTCCGGCATACTGCCACCAGTCCTTTAAGCCAATAACATCACAGAAGTGCTGCTGTCTTCCATTCCTTATCTGTTGGTATTGTTGGCATAATGAGGAGTCAGGGTCTTCCTTAGAAGGACAGCACAAGATGTACATGGCACAGTGATGTGGGGATGGGTGAAGGAGAGATGTCCTGGATCTACCAGCTTTTCTTCATGGGGCTTGTTCTGTGATGGGCGGGCAGGTGGAGTGGTGGAGATCGTGGATGGAGAGTGGGATCCTATTAAATACGTTTCTACAATATGTGGACAGAATTCTTTTGTTTCACGGACACAACATAGTGCAATGCAATACAATGTAATTTTTATACGCTGCAGAAATGGATAAAACTGGTGTTTTCAAAGTTGTGTGTTACATTCAATGTACAGACAGCCATTTCTACCTGTCTGCCAAAATTAGAGGAATGCAGTAGAAGCAGTTTTGTTCTTTTTTCACATTGTGATTTCATTTGGTGTTTTTCTAAATGATTGCTTGTGTGGCCTGGACTGGATCCTGGTATGGATTTAAAAACATGTCGGCCTGACCGTTGAAGAAACCGAGTTCTTCAGCCAACAAAATACTGCCATGCTATCTCTCAGCCAAGGTAAAGTTAGTAAAGTTTAGGATGCTGGATCCCAGCTAAGTTTCAGCTTTGGCTCTGGGTGGATGACATCACAACATAATCCCAGTCAGGTTTACTGTACACCGAGCACCAGAAGAACCTTTCCATTATCTCCAACCCCCAAAATCAATAGCAAGACACTTTTACTCCATCTCACCACACTGAAAATCATTGAATATGAGCACAGTTCACTCTCCTAGGGCATAGCAGCAGAACAATCTGGTGTAGTTACGCTGTAAGCAGGAGAGACATCTTTTAGGTTTGGGCTGAAAGAAGATTGCACACATTAGGCTCCATTATCCTTCGTGAAAGAGCCAAGAGATGAATATGAGAATGTGAATGCTTTGAGCCTAGCTATGCAGACACCTTCTCAGCTACATTTTGGCAAAGTTTAGTGATGAGGATTTGCTGCTCCTGCTGTTTCTTCGTGTTTTGTCAAGAATCCGAGGTGGAAGTTCATTTTGGCAGGAGGGATGATGTTTTCGTTTACCGACACGTTTTCTTTTGACCCTGCCAACTAAGAAGTTCTTCGTTTAGTCCTGACAACTCTTTTCAGTTGATGTTCAGCTCTCTGACATGTCGAGATTTAAAATGAAGCGTTTCTGTGATAACATGCTACTCCCGTACCGCGCACACAAGCGCAAAGCTGGAACGATGTATGGGTCATAATCAGTATATCGCATTTTGAGTCTGTTTCTGCGTGATGTGTCTGGGAGATGTGCTGAAGGGCACTGGTTAGAGAGCGTTTAGATTCTGGGTTACAAAACCTGCGTGGTGCCTTTGAGCAAGGTACTTGACCCTTGATAATCGGGTAAACTTCTAAGTCTCTTTGCCATTGTTGAATGCCTTCCTTTGAATGGAAAGCCAACCAGTTCTCTGTGCTTTTGTGGATAAACCTGCATCTTGTCATGGTTTGCCTTCTGTCTGTTCAGTCTCATTTGTCTGTTGTCCTCTGCAAAGCACTTGTGGATAAACCCACATATTGCTGTGGTTTCTCTTCAACTCATATTTTTAACCTGACCTCAGCTGTAGCCTTATAAGCCACAGCTTCCCCCCAGTTTTAATAATCATCTACAGTAGATAACTATACTCATTATCACTGCAAGCTGTTCTTTGACTCATCTGAAATGATTCTGTATAGCGTGAGGCATGTTCTTTTCTCGTATCTATACCTTAATTGCTCTACATAGCTGGACCATCTATTACATTTTGCAATGCAAGTCTAACCATTCTGCAGACATGACTGCCATAGGCCCACAGATTTATTTAAATAACACGTAAAAAAACAAAATGCATTTCTTCTTTCGGTCTCTAAACCATGCCATGATTTTGTGGAAATTGAACTGGTCCTAATGTGAGCACGTGAATGAAGGGCTGCAGGTTTAAGTCTCAGAATGCACTACTACAGTTCTGCCTTTGATAAATGTGTAAAGGCCTTGGTTAATAAGCCACTTATGAGCAACCAAAAGTAAACACATGATCTGTTAAGCAAATTATTTGTTTAATGTGCCATCCTGGAGGCAGAGCTGCTTCCCATGATAAAATACAGCCTGACTTACCATCCGGCTGCATCAACCAATAAAGTGAGCTTGGGATAGAAATGTTTGTCAAGGGTCCAAATAATAAAATCTTGAAAGTGGAGCCAGTGATGCCACATCAGAGGTGCTGTCAGTGGTTCATGGGGGACCTCAGAGAGCAGCAGCCTTGTTTTTACCAGGGTGTAACCCCCCCTCCCCACAGAAATACATATTTCTCTCTCTCATCATGTAAGAGGCTGCTGCTTCCACAGCTGCGCAGCTATGATGGGGAGCAAATAGAAGATTTACAGCAAGACCCAAGAAACAAAGGAGGTGAGGGAATAATTTGTCCTCCAATGGTTTGAGGAGCCAAGCAGAAGGGGGCATTGACTGTGGCCGCTCCGCATCTGCCTGTTCCACACTCCATTTCGTGAAAGTGGGGCTTTGGCCCAGTCTCCATGGTAACCAGCACTGGAGGAATGCCAGTGGAGGAGGTGGGGTGCAACCATCTGATGTATGGTGTGGTTGACCAGATTAACAGCCTGACCTGTAGTGGGGGCTGTTCCTGATGTGTGATTGGACACCGTTTTGTCACTTAGCCTTTCATCCAGTCAGAACTGATTTAATAGAGCAGTCTCACTTAAGCAAATTGTCTGTAAGGAGTGAATCAATAGCCGATTTTCTGGAGAGAATCTAAATTGGGGGGAGATTAATGATGGGCTTCAAAGAAAGCATAACTCAATTTTCCCGTTAATGTAAAAATGACAGAAGACATTGGTAACGCATTCATGAGGTGTTTATCACAGCCGGGTGTGTGAGCGTGAATTAGTCTGTACCTTGTGGTCCTCGGGGAGATGCACACACCTGCTTCGTCAGCCTGTACAACCATAACGGGCTGGAAAACTGATTTCCTACAGTTGCTCTCAAACTGAGTTTTCATTCCCATTGTAAACTGAATCAGTTTCCCTGTGGTGTCCAGCAGTGGGCAGTCTTTCCAGTGCTGCCTTTCACTTTTTCTTCATATTGTAATTGTTTAACCCCCAACCTGTGAAATACGGTAGTTGTGTTCCTGCTCTGGGGAATGGGTCGTTCGGGACACAAGTACTGCCATCTGCATAGAGTTGACTAGTGGTGGAAAGCATGGTCCTTTGCAAGTATCCCCCCCTTGCAATGACCCATCCTTCTGCTTTTTGAATTTTGTACTTCTGGCTTGATCTAGGAGACTAAGCTTCTGGCCACAAACCACATTACAGTGGTGCTGCCATTCCAACATCAAGACAGCAGGTGACTTCTGGTAGCCAATAGCTCAGTGGAAGGGTTTTAAAATCATGACCTTTCCCTCTTTTTTTTTTTTTAAATCCCTTTGCTGTCAAACATAAAGCCTGGCCCAAACTTCCTGTTCTATTCAGCTGCTAGCTGGTCTTAGCTCAAGGGACTCTCAGAGCACAAAAACTGTGTCCTTAACTGCTGTTCCGGTTAGCTGGTTTTCATCTGCTGTACTTTATCTGCGTGCCTCTTGTGGGTAATGTGATCATGTGTTGGAAGCTCCAGTTCCACAAACGGTGGCATTTCTGTAAATCCTGCCTCATATGGCAATGTGTTCTTGCTTGTCTGCATGACTGGAGTCACTGGAGTGTGTCGCTTTGCCTTGGTTGTGTCCATGTTTTCCAACGTACTAGGAAATATTCATAGGTAACAGGTACGTGTTTGTGGTATTGGGATTCTTTTGGTTGATTTGTTCAGGATGGGGTACTGACCGTGGTCTAGATGTATAAACATCTTGGACTTTCTAGTTTCAACTTTAATCAGTAATAACCAGTGATGCAATCTAGCCTTTACAGTTTGACCCCTGGACTGTGTACTTTAAATATGGAAATCGTGTAGACTGTGGCTTATGTGAGAATGACAGGCAATATGGGGGCTGAACGCAGCTACATGTTTGTGGGCTGTGACTACAGCAAGCAGGGATGGCCTCTGTAGCAGAAGAATATTGCGAGTTTGCTTTGGCCCACTTTCCTGATGTGTTAGTGCCAGGGTGAAGTGCTTTAATTGTTATCCTCAAGCTATTGTTTCCATGAGCGCACTCAGGAATGCACTGACAGGGTGGGGTCATTCAGTATGAGGCAGCTGACAGAGCTCCTGGCAAAGCCGGAACCCATTCAGTGGTCCAGCTGAAACAGAATCCTGCTTGCTGGTGCTCACCATCATGGTGCCGGTCTGCTCATAGGCAGGGTTTACATTCCTTCCACAAGGAGGCAGTAGAAGCACCAGGTAGATATGGCTCTATACCCCATGTGGAAACATGCTGGAAGGAATGGTAAACTAAACAGAACTTCTTTAAAAAGAGGGTGGTTTTGTGCTACCTTTTTGAGAGAAAAGACAAGGTAGCTCAGTGGCCATAAATCAGCTGCTCATGTCCGTAATCAGCTGTGTTGTCTAGAGCCAAGACTCAATGACCCTGTGATATCTGAAGGAACGCCTCTCTGCTGTCCCGTTAAGGTAGCAAATGCTGGTTTTTCACCAAGATACCGTCTGTTATCAACCCACCCATCTATTTTCTTATCTATTTCTTGTTTTGCTAATGCAACAACTGGCTATGACCACTTTTTAAGAAAACATTTTGTTACCTTTACTGACTACTGTCTCACATTTAAATACACCTACTTTGAGTGTACTATGTACCTTCCATTACCTCTTGGGGATGAAGAGGACTCGTCAGTGGGTTTGATGCCCTTCATTTCTGCAGCTGCATATTGATAAGTAGCTAAGCAGGTAGCTGAATTAGATTGAGCACTTTTTCTCGAGTGTTCAGTAACCATCAGTGAGGGTTTGCCAAGATGTCCACACTGCTCTCCTTTATAGCCACTTTGATTGTCTAATGTAATCATTTCTGTGTAATCTGTGGAAGTTTTTAGTGGGTGGAACCTGATGTATGATGAATTATGAATTTTAGTCATTTTTCGGGCTTTGCATTTCTCACTGGAATGTCTGCCTTCCAATGGACAGGATGTTTTGGGTACATTATTGTTTCAGCGCTGACCAGACTGTATGCTTCAGTACACTCTAGAATTCATCTTAACGGGATCTTATTTAAGCCAGCTCAGCTAAAATGTTCCTGATAGACGTGACATTCATGGTGTACAATTGCCATCCAGAGGTGTTTTTGAAAGCTTTCATTTGCGATCATGATACTTTATAGCGCATATCAGTTAAGATTCTCCTTAGAGTTCATGAAATTGACACCGGAATCGAATGTGGGCCATCCTCCCAGGGGTTCGGTATCAATGGGTGAGCATTGTCTATTGGGTAAGCATCCCTGGAGTTTTAAGTTGCTGAGGTAACAATATGTGTACCCCAGGCCAGAAGAACCTTGTCTCTGCTTGCCAGTTTAGGCAAAGCACTGGTTTGTAGTGTGTCATGTGCTTTTGTGTTTTTTTTTGTCTCTTGAAGTGTTACACTGAGTCAGAGATTCTAACAAAATTTGAAGCCCCTAAGCTGCTCTGAAGCCAGTGTGTGACAGGTCTACCTGTTAAGCTGTAACAGTAACCAAATGAGCAGTAGGCAGCCTTCTGCTTTTGTAGTAGCTGTGACTTCAGCCAGTCCTTCACTTTTCTTCATTGGCAGAGAGGAAGAGGAGAGCCTGAGGAATAAGATCCGTGCAGACCATGAGCAGGCCCTAGAGGAGGCCAAGGAAAAGCTGAAGAAGTCTCATGAAGAGCTGCGGGCTGAGATCCAGACGGAGAAGAACCGCATGGCCCAAGACAATCGTAAAAAGGAGGCCGCTGCAGCCGCTGCGCCACCTCTGCCTCCCGTGCCCATGCCCCGATTAGTGGGCATCAATGACGGGGACCCAGGGGACCCTGAGGTCAAAGAGAAGCGGGACAAGATCCGAGAGGTGGGTGTGGGTTCTTTGGGTCAGAGGCGGTGGTTGTAGACATGGGTCTGGCTCATGGTGGCACGCTCATAGTATGGAGCGAATGTCTATGGATTGGGGGGAACAGTGGAGAGAGCTTGTCTTCAGCCTGGAGGCCAGTTTCTGTTTTCTGAGGTGCTGACTTCGTACCAAGGGAAACGGAGGGCTGTGATTAAGGAAATCATGAATGAAGGGGTGGTCCCTGTGAAATGTTGCTTCATCAAAAGAAGCAGTGCAAGCATTGTGAGTTGTCTACGTTTTTGAATATGACCGTTTGAGAAAATAAGTGAAGTATACGACTCTCATGATGATTACTCTCCTATGCACTCCGTGCCCACCCCCCTCCTCTTTGGAGGCCTTCCTTTTATCGGAGGTAGCTTGTTTTGGAAGGAAACCTGTGCTTTTTATCAGACTGTTCCTGCAGCAAATCAGTGTTAGAAAACGCTTACAAGTGGGTGCCAAAATCTACCCAGAGTTCCCCCTAAAGAAATTAATTTCTCAATTAAATGGTGGAAGATTTGTTCCAGGCTAGTTTCAAAATGATTTTCTTACTGAAACATCATAAAGACAGAGCCAGAAAAGCATGGCAAACATTTAATGTTTTGCGTGTAACCTTGAATAAGGTCCCTGAACTGAATGACTGCTCCTCTGTGTGTCACTTCTGCCTAAAGATTGGTTTGCTTTCCGTTCCTGAATATTGCATGTGATTGGGCTGTGGGCGGGAGCACTACATGATTGCCAGCAGGTCTGACTAGCATGGAGAGACACAGTGAGTACCAGAGATGATCAGTTATGTTTTATTTGATGGCCAGAGTCCTTGTCTTGACAGGGCACATTTCTCTTCCAGTCTTCCCTGGAGACATGTAGGGGACAAGCCATGGATGACATAGATGACATGTAGTGGATGGTAGATACTCCCTGTTACAGTGAGAAAGTCTATCAGCAGTCATTATCTTTGATCCTTTGAGCTTTGCCTTAAAGATAATTAATCACATTTGCCCAGTGTATTGTAATCCATTGATGGCCATGTTTTACAGTCTCCTCGTTATTTCACTGGCTCTCTGATCTTAAACACAATTCCATTAGATTAAATGCAGTGTGTTAGGGGTGAGAACTCGCCTTCGCTCACTCTCGGGTGGCTGTGTGCTTACTGGAGGACCACGTGAGCAGCACCCCCTGCCCTTATAGATATGCTCATTTGGTGTGATCAGCCCTGGATGCCACCTTCAATGCGGCAGCTGCAAATAAGAACATGACAAGACTGCATGATGAGTGATATTAGAAAACCTGCCTTTTTAACCTGATCACATTTCATTTTTTGAACTGTTTTGTTTGTTAACAATTAAAGAATAAACTTATGCTACTGCTTAAACAACAGTGTCACTAAACATTTAAATTGCTTATGTTCTTATGTTCATTTCGATTATCTGTAAATTCCCTTATGGTTTTACTGATATTTTTAATCACATTTTGCTGGATTATAACAGGGACTTGCAGTTTTGGTCTGTTCATCCTTTCAGGCTCTGATTGTTTGGTCTGCGTTAATGTTTTAATGCATTTGCTGAGCTTGGTTAGCCCAAGTGCAGATGTGTAAACACTGGGAAAACAACAGTGTGGTTGTAGGTTTGAAGTCCTTACAGGTATTTGTGATTTTAATGGTGGGCAGTGTACTCTCTTCCTCACCCAGGCGCTCTGGCCTACACACAAATTTTTATTTTGTAACTTCTCTAAACAAATCTCATTGTTTTGTTTTTTTTTTCTGGTAAAACATGAAGCCTGAGTTTGGGATTTGTGCCATACAACACATTCTAAAGCCTACAGATTCTGTGCGGTCTGTTTAGCAGCCTATAAATGTTCTATCACAAATCCTATAGATACTCAAAGTTATGTAAAAATAAAGATCAGGATGTTTACATGCTTAGGGGGAGGTGCTGGTTAATGGCTCCTTTGGGGGTGTGATGTCTCTGAGACGCCGTCCCTGCGTCCAGCTCGGGCTGTGGCGTAAACACACATGTTTATCAGCCCTAATAATCAGGCCCTGAATGCACATTACAGTGTGAGGATGCGCTGCTTGTTCCAGAGGGATACATCTTCTCAGGGAACTGAGCAGAGACAAGCACAGTGAATTAGCAGAGAGATGACTCGGCACTTTTACACTGAATAGCTTTTCCACCTATCCATCCTTCTTCTAACTGCCGGTTCTGGTCAGGGGTGTGGGAAGCCTGGAGGGGGGGTATACCAGGAACAGGATGACTTATATTTATTATATTTATCATCCATGGTGTCCACCATCCTCTGCTGCGTACCATACTTCAGAAATAGTGCTTTTTTTGGAGGGGGGGATGTTGTTCTAGCCACGCTGGGGATTGAACCTAGGTACCGCTGTGACAGTTATATATACTGCTGTGCCTTTGGTTTTTGTGCACCCCCTCCCTAAGGTTGCCAGGCAATGATTTGACAAGGGTTAGAGTGCATACTGACCCCTACTCTGTGAAAGGAGTTCCATTTGGTAAGGGAGAGAGAAGCAGAGTTCATGCTCTTCGTCTTCTCAGAAAATGTGTGCTGCCTGAGGTGGAGATGTGAGGGGGAATTTTAATTATACGCAAGGGCTGTGACCTTCAGAGCTGCTTGTGGAAGACCTTCTTTGAAGGAGTGATAATAGCAGCTGTCAGCCATGTCGAGAGTGCGATAAAGAAAAGCTAGGTGGATGAATACATGGGATGTGGGCATGTTTAGGCCTGGCACTGAGGGTTACATCACCCTTGGGGAACAGCAGAAGCCAAGGAAACGTACTGCATGTCCCAATCAAACCTGCATGCATTCACCAGGAATATTTAATTTCCTCACACTTTAACCAGTAATCATCTAGTGCTCCAATCCTGGGCCAGTATTCTCTTCCTGCCCTGCTCCATCCCCACTTCCAGCTGCCTCGGTCCTCACACTTCACGCTCAAAGCTGTCGACCACCAGCTGTGCCCCCCAGAATCCTTTATGAGGGTCACACTCAGGCCTGTGCTAGTGAGCTCCCAGTTGATGGACTGGTGGGATAAAGCGGACGATCAGAATGGTCTCTGGCACCGTGACTGGGGTTGGGCAGTGCCTGGCGCACTCTAAGCAACATAACTGGGTCCTCCATTCTAACTCAGCTGTGAGAAGAGAGGCACAAATAGACCTTTATGTTCAGTCTGGATTACGTTATGCTGTTGGCCTTACCCAGGGAGGCTACTTTTGGCGTGTTTCCACCGCGTGGAACTGGCTCGACTCTACTCACCTTTTTTGTGCTTCCATCTGGCAAAACTGAGGATAGTACCTGGTACCAGTTCCCTTTGTTTGGTACCATTTCTGCCGCGGTTCCAATTAAGCCAAGTGGGTACCATGACAGTCACGTGAAAACACAGCAGGCTACTGATTAGTCAGAGAGAATCAACAGCACTGCGTCATCCACGCACGACAGGGTATACTGGGCAAAGTATTTTCACAAGCCATATTGGATTCGACTGACTGTCTGTTGTTTCTAACTTTAATCGATATGGATGCCTGCAAAACCACGCCGTGGTCAACTACTATTACATATTAAAATGGCTATGCTGTGTGTGTGTGTTTCAGATCTTTCACTATATGCAAAGTCGCCGCCGCAGACAGTCTGTTTGGGCGTTCGATCGAGTAGACCATTGTTTTTCAGCGGTGTTTTGTTTTGCCGCACTCAGCCTCTTCTGAAATAAAAGTTTTCACTTTGCTGTGACAAATAGCCACATACCGAGAATCAGATACAGAATCCTTTCCATATCATCCATTGTTCTTTCCTGTTTGTCGCGTTGAAGATGATGTCACAGGAATTGTGTGCAGCATCATGACCACCAGCTTTCTGCAATGGAAACGGAACGCCAAGCAAGTAGAATCGAGTCGAGCCAAGTCGAGCTGAGTCGAGTCGAGCCGGTACCATGCGATGGAAATGCGCCATTTGTGCCCTGTTCTAGATAAATATCCCATTGATTGGATCAAAGCAGTGTCAGTCAGCTGAGCGTGTCACCTAATGGATGTTCAACTGTCCTTCAAAAGGGAGTAATACCTTTCTCACATGGTTTGTTTCTTAACCACTGTTCTACCTTTACTGTATATTCTGCGTGAGCATGTAAAACACGGAAATCATTTTTGTCCCAGTATCATCATTGTGTCTAGACCACCATTGTGTCTAGTTGGTAACAACTCTGGCACATGGACTTTATAAATTTGGTCAGAGTTTGTCATCGTGCCTAATCAGACCTGGTTTTTTATGGAGTCACGCATGCTTGTGTATGGAACTCTTGTTAAAATAAGCAAGGAGGGACTGGAGTTATAATATCTTGGCTTCTAGGGCTTTTCTAAGCTCTTCACACCTCGATGGGCAGACGGGCTGACAGATGGCTCATGTTGCACCCTGGGTGTCATCCCTGTGTTCCAGATGATGAAGCATGCTTGGGACAGCTACAGACAGTACGGTTGGGGCCACAACGAGCTCAAGCCCCTGGCTAAGAAAGGACATTCTACCAACATCTTTGGTGAGTGGATGTTTAAAGCACCCGGTTTACACTGTTTGGTTTTTTTAAGTGTAACAGGCTCTGCATGGGATAACCCCTATTTGGAAGAAGTAGCTTCTTCTGTAAGTGTAGAAACAGCATTATGTGGGTGGGGTTCTTAGGTTGGACTTGGCTTACTATGTATAGTCCAGGACCTTTTTCTCCACATGCAACACCACACATGTTCATGGCCCAAGCAATATGGACATGGCTGTGATCACACTTCTCCATTTGGTTCTTCTCAAGTCGCACGATACACGTGCGTGCAGTTCTGTAATGAGATGCACGTTTGGAATGGCATTCATTGCAGCGCGCGACGGCTTGCGCTTGTCCGCGCGGACACCACTTTGGTCCACATGAGGTCGCCTGTGCGCTCAGTGACAACCACGTCAGAATCACGCCATTTTGTGCACACGGCTGGTACTCTGTGCGCTGGCTTGTGAAGTATGAACTGGCCTTATGAAGGAGGTCAACTATGTATGTGAAGGTGAAGTACTCTGCCAGCGATGTGGACTTGTGTAGCGTGTTGCAGAGATGCCCAACATGACTCTCAAAGATCAAGCCAGCAGACACTGCTGCTGACAGTACAAAGGGAGGTCTGTTCGTTTGCCCATTGTCAACACTGATAGCAAGCACCTCCAGAACTGTGTCTGAATAACAGGGAGTCTGCTGGCCTGGAAGGGAACCTCAAACAGGAGCCCAAGCACTGTGTAATTTTATTAAAGAGGTTTGGCCCAGGTGGGTGTGTGGTTTTCGGTTAGAATGAGGTTCGTAATCAACAATGGGCTAATGGAATTACTGTACCTCCTGATTGGATCCACCTGCTGTAGTTCTGGTGTCTCATATCACAGACGTGTTAGAGGAACCATTGCCTGGTGAAACTTTTAACGTTTTTTTCTGTGCCTGGTGTCATTCATCTTTAAAGTGATTTAAATCTGTCATTGTAGGATGGCGTGCAAAACGGTTTTAGAGAAGGATTTGGAACTGTCACCATGACAGCCTGAGCCTAACAGAGCTTTGTGGAATGCTGGGCGAGCCTGCATGCTGTACAGTGATGCAGATTGAGAGGGACATTAATTTGGGGAGGAGTGGGGGGTCCCACTATTTAATCATTCATTTCCTATAACTCTGTATGTATATTCCTATATTGGAAATGCAGAAAACAGGGGGTCACGAGAGCAGGGGGATACTATGCAAGGCGATTTTGTCACACATTTTCAGTCAAAATAAAAAAGTTGTGTTCAGTTTTATAAAGCAATCAAATCAGGCCTGACTCTCAGATTTGGAATGCCAGCGATGTCACATTGCTGCAGCATTGCAGAGCTCAGTGTGGCAGTACAGTATAGTGCAGTCACAGCCTGGGCCTCCTGTCCTGGAGAACTGAGCCTCATGAGTCCTGACATGATAGGACTTCAATTCTGTTACGTGCGGTTGTCACCTGTTCACCTTCTACAGGTCAGTAGAGACCCTGAGTCAAAAGTCATTCACCGTAACCATTGCATAACCCAACATGGTTTCCCTGGCTTCTGCTCTACCTAACACACCAGAGGGGCCAACCTTTCAGTGTTGGGTTATCAAGAAGGTCATCGACCTGGGCAGTAGTGTGACTTTCATTGAATGGGGGGGTGTTTTCCTGTGAATGAAATGCTTTCCCAGATGACTAAATTTGGAATTGAGATTACTTTTACTCCAGGAGTGTAGGTCAGCATCATGACTGGAATGCAGAATAGGAATAATAAGGCAATCATTTGTCATAGCTCTTTTGGAGGAATTATCACTTTTTTGATCTCCTCTTTCTCCAGAGCACCTTCAGCTTACGGCTTAAGTGTAGCCTAAATTTTTATGCTGTCCCGTAGTTCCAGAAGTGATCTGGTCATTTCAGTTTAATCTCTTTGATAACTGCTGCCATAATTACAGAGGGATCAGAGCGTGTTCTGTTTCCATTTAGCTGCCATAGGTAAAAGACCCATCCCCTAGGAAGCATTTAGCTGCCAGAGGTCAAAGAGCAGTTGCCCAGGAAGCGTTTCACTGCCAGAGGTTAAAGAGCAGTTCCCCAGGAAGCGTTTCACTGCCAGAGGTCAAAGAGGCATTCCACAGGAGGCGTTCATTGCATTGAACCACAGGGGAATAAGGCCATGGGTGAGAGGACTAGGGGTAGATAGAATGACCAGCCCTTCAGTATAAACATACTTCTAATTCATACCATAGGTAAGATCTGGAAGTTATCTGTATGTTGCATGTTATCTGCAAAGGACCTCAAGGAGCCAGTTTCTGTATTGACCTGCCCTTGGATCCCCTTGTCCTTGTATCCCCAGGGCCAGCAGTGTCTTTTCCTGATTTATAATCTACTAGGTTTTCAGACAGATTGTATTAAGGTTTTGCTGACACTGTCTGCCGAGATTATTTTGATGTCGCCACAGTGGGGACAGTGCAAGCTTGTGTACACATGAGTGTGAGAGATGTGCATGTGTTGTGACCCCCCCCCAGAGCAGCAGGACAGATACATAACTGCCTGCTGGGGCTTTGATGCACCAGATGTTTCTGGTCCAGTTAATTTGATGATTTGGCACACCAGCAACCAAGTGTCACTCTGCAAGCCTTCCATGGATTGTCTGGACGTCACCATGGGTGTTTCATTACCTTTCAGCTTCTCTGGGTCAGGGAGAAATCAGCTAGGAATGTGTGTTTGCTTCCCCCACCCTACCTTAATGAGATGGAGTAAAAGGATTATGGGAAAGCCAACGTCACCGGATTCTTCTGAAGGTTCAGAAAGGAATGTTTCCTACCATGAATCAGACAGAGAGTGACAGGCCTTGCTGAGGAAACAAAAATAGGTAGAAAAATGAATGCTAGACAGATTTAGGAAAGAAACATGAATAATAACCTTCCTCAAACTGTACAATCTGTGCTGAGATTTTTGCAAGTTGGAGTCGAACCCCCAACCCTGTATGTGTGAGGCTGCTGTGCTGTTTGTTGAGCCACCATGCATGGGATGTACATTTATAGAGAAATTAATATCTATAAACAATATTAAAACATAAGAAGCCAACTAAGAAAGCACTGTTAAGAATAGAATGTAAAGGCTGTACAGTAACATTTACAAACTGTTGAAGTGCTGCCAATCTAGCCACATATACTGCTGAGATTCATATCAAACCAAATAACAATGTAATAGCAGCCAATCCCATCTGACATCTTAAAGCTATTCTGCATTAACCTCTGTGTGACCCCCATAATTCCTTGTTATCGTGTAATTCATATTTTTTTTTTTTTTTGGGGTCTTCAGCTTTAAGGCAAGTGACGATCCCTGTGGGGGGCTGTGTGAGCCAGATCCTCCTTGATCCTCAGGGAACAATCATCCTATAAAATGCTTTAGCGGGACCCCCAGAGAAGAGCCCACGATCTGAATGGATATATAGTACAAAAGGGAGGCGAAGCAGTGAAGAAGAGAAGCTGACAGATTAGCTGATCCAGCAACACGAGCAGAGAGCCTCTAACAAGATGAACAATCTGTCCAGATTAGCCACGGAGAGAGAGAGAGTGGGAGGGAGGGCTGGTGCAGCATGGGTATTTTTAGTGTGATTTAGGGCTTTGTCAATAATGATAAAAGCAGCTCTTGTGGTCATTAGGGGGCAGTTTCAACCTGTCATGGACCCCCCTACCCCCACTCAACCCCCCGTTTGAGCCAGTCAGTTGAAGTGTTCGTCTTGCCCCTGCTGGCTGATGGTCAGTGCCAGTTAGGGCTTGTTCTTCTCTGACCTACCGGGCAAATTAAGGTTAAATGAATCAATGAGAGTAGGAGGCAAGATTAGGAGCACATGATCTCCTCTCGCACTGTTTTTTTTTATCCCTCCTTTGTTCAGTAGTGTTCTCTTCAGGTCAATCTCATGATGCTTTGTTGGTATGATTTTTCTCTAATGCAATTTTTGTACATTCACTTTTTTATATATGTGTTTCTGTAAAATTCTCAAGCATTTTTTGTAATATTGGTGATATTTTTAGGGCTAACAGCTAGCAATGGGACGGTTGCATAATGCTTGTTAAAAGGGGAGCTAGCCGTGGGCTAATGGTGGTCTATTGGGCTGAACAGGGTTTTCCTATCCCCCCCCCTTGCAGGAAACTCCCAGATGGGGGCCACTATTGTGGATGCACTGGACACACTTTATATGATGGGCTTGCATGACGAGTTTAAGGATGGACAAGCCTGGATTGAGGAGAACCTGGACTTCAGCGTGGTCAGTACTGCTTCTTATTGGTCAGGCCTTTATGGATTCATTAAATATTTTTTCTCCTTTGCAGATGTATATATTTTTAATATATGCAATGAGTGAAAGGTTGACAGCTTCTCCATGAAACAGAAGCTGTGATTTTACCCCTACCCATTATGAGTAAAGGTTAGCTCTTTTGGGTCCAGTCGCACACCAGTGCCCCCTGCTGGCTGATAGTGTAAGTGATATGACTGGATGTTTGCTTTATTGGTATGACCAAATGCTATTATTATATGGCATTCCAACAAAAAGAAAAAAGCAGCAGCCCTTGTAACAATACATTTAGGAATCAGGAGGAGCATGGCACACATTTGGCCCAATTGTGGGTACGAGTGTTTGAGTGTGTGTAAGAGAGAAACACATGACTTTAATAACACTGTTATACAGCAAGCAGATTCCTGTAAAGAGCAATACAATACAGTTACTCTACCTAAGCATACACCCACGTAGTCAGTATTAACACCATAGTGTTCTTCATTAATGTCTCCTTCAACAGTCGTACCTGTTAAGCAGCCTTGCAGGTCTTTACTGTATTGGTGTAGTGTAAGAGTGCAAGTGTGTGTTTCCACAATTTGGAGTTTTTTTTTTTATTATTGCTACCTGCTGTTGTAAAACGTGACACACTGAGTCTTGAGTCTGCAGTGTACTAACACAACACAGCTGTGACTTGCTTGGTTTTCTGCTGTAGTCCCTCTTTGGCTGACACATCCTGCATGTACAGTGCAACACCGTCTAAAATGTTATAATGAAACTGTAGGTCAGGTGGCTAATGGCTGGTGATTGTAGTTAAGGTATTCTTGGCTAACAGGTTATGACATGCATTGTAAACTGTATAAATGGAAAGTTTCAGTAAGTTACAGGTAGCTACAGTTAGAGCCAGATATGCCTGGCTGCCAGGACCTTCTCTAGGCTGCAGTATCAAAATTCACCCTCACTAATCCACTCCAGGTCATGTCTCATCAAAAGGATAGTGATTTTCGCCAATGAACTTTGTCTAATGTTTTACCAGTAATCAGCAGGTGCTCTGAAGAATCAGGAGCCACTTCTCTGACCCTGACAGTCCCCATTGATCCTGACCACTCTCCCCCAATGATCCTCCGCTAACCCTTTTTAAGAAAGCAGCATTTTAGAACTGAATTTTTTTAACTACAATATTTTCTATTATACATCAGTTAAAACACATATAATAAAACAATTTGAATCAGGCAAAAGAAATTTCACACTCAAACATAGTCAAAGCAATACATATTCCAATTAAATCACTCCAATAGATACATTTATAGACAAAATCATTTTAGAACTGAATGCCTGTGTGACTCCACAGCACCCAGGATATTGAGCAGAGATGGGCTCTTCTTGCCATTCTTAATGTGCTCTATTCTCCAAAGATAGGTCATAGTGGCCCACAATCCCCAGGAAGCTTCATCTGGGACTGAGAGAACTGTGGGGAAGTACGGTGTTACACAGAGACAGGCATACTCTGTGGTTTAAGGACGGTCTGTGAGGGAAAAAGTACGGTGTTACACAGAGACAGGCATACTCTGTGGTTTAAGGAGGGTCTGTGAGGGAAAAAGTACAGTGTTACACAGAGACAGGCATACTCTGTGGTTTAAGGAGGGTCTGTGAGGGAAAAAGTGTGGTGTTACACAGAGACAGGCATACTCTGTGGGTTAAGGAGGGTCTGTGAGGGAAAAAGTACGGTATTACACAGAGACAGGCATACTCTGTGGGTTAAGGAGGGTCTGTGAGGGAAAAAGTGCGGTATTACACAGAGACAGGCATACTCTGTGGGTTAAGGAGGGGGCTGTGAGGGAAAAAGTGTGGCGTTACACAGAGACAGGCATGTTGTTGTTTAGTCACACAGTCGTGTCCGGCTCTTTGCGACTCCATGGACCACAGCACGCCAGGCCGCCCTGTCCTCCACCGACTCTCGAAGCCTGCCCAAACTCATGTTCATTGCTTCCACTACACTGTCTATCC
>JAACJT020000030.1:289651-304035 GCA_009936485.2 Gymnarchus niloticus
GTCTCCCTTTTCCTCCACCCAACCCTCTGATGGCGGGCAGCCGGGTTTCTCCCGGGCAGAGACTCTAAACTAAGTTGTCTTTTTTGACCCCCCCCCCCCCCCAGTCACATGCTCCCTGTATCAGAATGCGTCTGTCTGACCCTGAGTACCTAACACTTATACTGCATGCCTGCTACAATGGATCACATGCCTCTCCTTCTGTCAAACATGCTGGCCTCCATAGATTGCTTACTCTGGCAGTAAATGAGGTGTCATATCCAGTGAGTGAGAAAGGTCAGACAGGAAATGAAATGGTAAAACAATAGAATGCATGTGAATTATTTGCTGTAATGTTGACCTGTAAATGTGCTCTTTTAATGTCTGCCACCATGTAATGTTTAAAATGTCTAGTTCCTGTTATGTAACTGGTGTTGACATACGTGGTTGCACAATGCAAATCAGTGTGTGAAATCGTTTATGAAAATTAGGCTGTAAGAGACCGCCGGACGATGATCAGGAAGTAGCACCTTGCTGAGATGTTACTCTCAAAAGAGCAGAAAGAAGACTTATTTGAGCATGGCCTATACTGCCCCCTGCTGTTTGAACCATCAGTGATGCCATCACATTTTCAACAGTATACAGTTTGAGTGTAGATCTAAAAGCCAGGTTATCAGTGTGCTGTGAGTGCACAGGTGTAAGCAGGGATACATTCCTGAGTGCTCATTCTTTACCTCTGTATCTCTTTCAGATACCTTTACCTGCTTTTCTCCAGTGACGATCTCCTGCCACTGGATAGCTGGGTGTTCAACACAGAGGCACACCCCCTCCCAGTGCTTCACTTGGGCAATCTCACTCTACCCGGGAGCCAGCGGTAGGAGCCCACTGGATCAGCCATGGTTTTTAGCAACATGCTGTCATGTGGATCAACCTTTGTCGCTGTGGAATCGACCAGCTCAGACCTTATCCCCAGCCAGGAGCAAAAATGTGTGCTGGACAGAGGGCCATTCTATGACCTGCATATATATTCCTATTCATTGCTGGTAACTGTTAGTAGCAACAGATAACACCATAACAACAACGGCACTTCTGGTTTGTTCTCTGTGGTTGACCTTTGACCCAGAATGGATTGGTCTTAGCCAGCCTGTCATGCCTGTGTGGTCCACCTCTGTCTCAGTGGAAATGCAGCCCCTCTTCCACGAGCTGCTCTCCACCACTCCTTGTCTCTATTGTTCATCCTTTATTCAACACGGTTCTCCTCATGAAACCAGCTGGACATAATACAGTTATAGCCTTATAATGGTGCAACCTGTGGGTTGGGTTCCAGTGGAATTGGACCCTCCTTTTATGTGATGTCATTGCCGCCTCCCATAGAACCCTGTGGCTGCACTGTGGTATGGGAGACCTCCTCACTGCCTACCCTCCAAAAATGAAACTAATGTGATCCTCATGGTCCTTTTGCTCAGAAATACATGACTGACTCCAGTAAGACAAATGGTTGTGATTCACTTTGGGGCAGTTGCACAATACTAACTGAAAAATAAATCTGTTACAGGTGTGCTGGGAACTGACAAGTGAAAAGGAGGTACTGACAAACAGAACTGTCTTGCCTTCAAACCAAATATCCTGTAATATAACAAGTACACTTCCTATTTTCAGTGCCGTGAAAACGAATTACTTGTTTTAACATGTTTGTTACACCTGTTTCAAGTATTCAGACACAATTGTAAGACAAAAACAACCTGAGTAGACACAAAATACAGTTTTATTTACTAAAGGGAAAAGTTATCCAACCCCAGCTGGCCTTGTGTGTAATATAGTTTCACAATCAACCAATTAAATTTAATTGTTAATTTTGCACAAGTAGACTAGTCCCATCCAGCCTTGAGTACTGCCAGTCCTGTTGAATTTATACGTCACTTAAATAGATCCTTTTCAGCAAAGGCTTCAACAGGCAGCAGCACACTGTGGTGTAAGCTAAAGAGATCTGAAAGAAAATATGTTATTGAAGTATATCAGTCTGGAAACATTCTGGAAGAGATTTGAAAGAATGTTATTGAAGTATATGAGTCTGGAAAGGTTTACAAAACCATTTTTTACGAGTCTGGGATTCCAGTAAACTACAGTAAGAGCCCTTATCTCCAAATGGAGAACATTTTGAACTGGGACACCTTCCTAACCGACTGAAATTCCTCCAAGATTGCACCGATGACTCATCCAGGAAGTCACAAAAGACCCCAGACTAAAATCTAAGAAATTGCTGGTCTCACTAGCTTTACAAAAGGTCAAGGTTCAAGGTGAAAGCCTTAATATTAGTAGTGCTTTGTCTCCCTTGATGACCTCCCAAGCCTTTTGCAATAATGTTCTGTGGGCGGATGAGACAAAAGTGGAACTTTTTGGAAGATGTTTTTAGGCTTAAACCAGATGTATAGAGATCACGGCAGTCCATAATAAGCATATAATACTAAGAGCAAATGGTGGTGGGAATGAGATAGTTTAGGGATGCTGCTTTGGGCCTGGGTGACTTGCCACAATTGACAGAACCTGAATTCTGCTCTCTATAAGAATATATTGGAGTGGCCTAGTCAAAGTCCTGACTTGAACCCCACTGGGATGCTGTGGCAGGACTTTAAAGGGACAGTGCGTGTTTGAGAACCCACCAAAGGTCATTCTGCAGTGAGTGAACTGAAGTTCCTCCACAGTGATGTGAAAGATTGGTCTCCAGGTATTGGAAGTGTTTGGTTTCAGTTTGTTGCTTCTGAAATGGTACAACCAGGTGTACCACTTCACATGGGCAGCATAGGTGTTGGATAAACTTTTTACTTTAATAAATGAAATGATCATGTTAACTTACTTCCTCAAGCTCTCGTTGTCTTCTATTTTGTATGAATATCTGAAACATGTGTGACATATGCAGACATTGAAATCGGGATGGGGCAAATACTTCTATTACGTGGCAGTGTAATAAGTGTGGATAGAGACAGAACACAGATGCTGATGATTGTTAATCTCTGCTGAAAAATTAATACATTGGACCACGAGGGGGCAGTGGTAAGTCTGTGGGCCTGAGAACAAGTAGGCTCACCTTCATGCAAACAACATAATCAAAAACATAAAGGCTTAAGCTAAGGCACACATTAACACACACACACAGGCACTGATGATTAATATCCAGAAGTATTTTTCCCATTTGTGTCTGTCGGTTATCCCAGCCATCAAGCATTAATTTCTGAGTCGAAGCAGGGTGATAATAAAGGGTAAGTATTCTGTCTTGAGACTAAAACATGCAAAGAACCAAGTACACACTCCTAAAAAGGCTCTCTTTTAAGGTGTTACAAAATTCAGCATTTCCCCTTTCAGCATGATGTCTATCAATTTTTGCCTATAAACTTTCTAACACCCCTTAGTTTGAATGATTCTTAAAATTCTTTTGCTTTACTTAAGGGCTTCAATACTATGACAATGCAAGCATCCCTACTACAACTGCAATTGCAGATGTATACATTACATGCATTCACGCACTCATGCAATTGAGAGATACTGATTGAATTCAAGACAGCTTATTTGTCAGCCTGTCCATATACTGGTATATAGAAAGGATAAAAGATCATTTCTCTGGAATCCATTGTATGACATTTAGAAAAAGATAGGGAGGTAGGGAGAGTCAAAAAAGTGCAGTGACAAACAATGGAAGAATGACATTGACAGTGCAAAGTAAACAATACAAATGCTTAATCTAAATAGAGACAAACACAACACAGTATACCAGGAGCATTTCAGAATAAATAATTTCTCCAGGACAGTGTAAACATTGACAGGAAGTAAACATTTTTTGATGTAAAATGACAGATGCATTGAGATAGTGAAGACCAGCAGGGGGGGGTTGAGAAGCTTGACTGCTTGGGGGAAGGAGCTGTTCCGATATCTGGCAGTGATGGTCTGGATGCTCTGGAAGCTTCTACCAGATAACAGGGTGGTGAATGGTCCACTGCAATGCTTTTGCACAGCAGATGTAGTGATAGGATGGTGACTTGCGGTCAGAGGCATTGCAGTTCTCATCAGGCGGTGACGCAGTGGCAGAAAAGACATTTGACGGTCCTTCAGTAGAAAGTGGTGAGAATCGGAGTGGGAAGGGGGACCTTCTTCAGCTTCCACAGGAAGTGAAGACACTGCTGGGCTTATTTGGTGATGAACATGGCAGTGAGTGTCCAGGTGAGGTTATCTGTTACATGCACTACTAAGAACTTCATGCTGCTGATTGTCTTGACAGTGGAGCCATTGGTCTTCAGTGGAGAGCAAGTAGCAGGATTCCTCCTGAAGTCAACAAACATCCTCTTTGCCTTCTCAACATTTAGAGATATGTTGTTGTCACAACAACAGTCCACCAGGGGCCTGTTCCAGACTGCAGGTTTAACAAATCCAATAGTTAAACCTGATTTACGATTGGAGACAACTGAAAGCCAGATTTCAGGATTTGTCAATTCCCCGAATTTCCCTGAATCAAAATTCAGGTTTAACTATAGGGTATGTTAAACCTGGGATACCGTCTAGATGTTTGACCTCCACCGTGTATGATGACTCGTTGTTGCTGATGAGTCCCACCACTGTTATGTCGTCGGCAACACTGTCATGTGTCAGCAGAGTACACAGCAGTGGGCTGAGCACACAGCCCTGGGTCTAACGGTGTTCAGGTAGAAGACCTTAGAGGTGTTCTTTCCTATGTGGACAGACTGAGGCATGTTAGTCAGGAAGTACAGGATCCAATTACAGAGGGAGGTGCTCATGCCCAGCAGATCCAGCTTTCTGACCAGTCTCTGTGGGTTAACTGTGTTGAGTGCTGAGCTGAAGTCTATGAACAGCATTCTGATGTAACTCCTTCTTGTCCAGGTGTGAGATGGTAAAGTGGGGGGCAGTGGAGATGGTATTGTCAGTGGTTCAGCTGGGGAGGTATACAAACTGTAATGGGTCTAGCTGATCCGGGAGTTGAGCCTTCATGTGCCTCAATACCAGCCTCTCAAAGCACTTTGTGATGATGGATGTGAGAGCCACAGGCCGGTAGTCATTGAGTCAGGACACAGGAGATTTCTTTGGCATTAGGATGATTGGTTGTTCTGAGGCATATACTAGGTACCACCACTGTGCTCAGAGATGTATTGAAGATGTCCGTTAGGATGCCAGCTAGCTGGTCAGCACATTCTCTAAACACACCACCAGGTATGTTAGCCCAATTACATGTTCTTGGAGTGTGGGTAGAACTCAGGGTATGCAGGTAGAAAGATGGTATGGTGCCATTGAGGTCCAGGCACCCTGGTTGGACAAAGGTTTTTGTTACTTTTTAGTTTTATTTATAAAACCATTAAGAAAATATTCTAGGCAGTTAGACAATGTTTTTATGCAGGTTTGATGTGTTGAAAGATTACAACTAATCCCAACTCATTTAAAAATGACAAAAAGAAGAGTTTTGAATAAAAAACTCTATGCATGTGACCAACCAGGAGTTGTGTAGACAAACTACTCAGGCTTGAAATTTGCTTGAAATTGTTTTGAACGCAATAATCCAAAGAAATTTGGCAACTAACCTCATCTTAGACTATTTGATTGAAAACTCAATGTCAAATGAATCCATTTAAAGTAAAACTATTGGGATGGCATTGGAAAATCCAAGATTACAGCATACAAGTAAGCTTGGAGGAACCAGTTAGCCTAACTGCATGCCTTCTGACTGTAGGAAGAAACAAAGGCAACACAGGGAGGATATGTTAACTCCACACACACAGGACAGAGTCAGGATTCAAACACCTAACACTGGATGTGTGAGACAATAGTACTACACGAGAAGCCACCATTGTTTTAAAGTATGCCCAAGTCTAAGTCCAAACTGAGGGTCTACAGCTGCTGGCCAGGGATTACCATGCTGTCTTTATTGGTTCGTACCTGTCTACCACATGGTTGCTTCTCTAGAATCGAGATATCAGGACAATTATGCACAAGACAAGCAGGATAAATAGGGTACAGAGAACACATACTACAGCTAGAACACAGCATCTTTCGCACACCCTAGGCAGTCATAAAAAGAACATTCTCTCTGTATCCAGTGTGACTAATGTATTGATCAGAAACGCACTGTCAACATTGTTATTACACCTGAGGTAGTCAGGAAATAAATTTGTTAGGGTGCCACAGTTTCCATGACTGAACGAAACTCTAGAAGCATGCGTGAGGTGATTTCCATCCAAAAATACATTTCACAGCTAAGGAGACCGAGGAAATAAAGATGACTGGGGGATGCTATTTCCCACAACCCTCCTCTCCACGTATGGGGTTCCTCAGATGTTCTTCCCCTCATGGCTGCAGATTGTTATCCACTAGAGGCAGAATCACTCACATGGTTGTGTTATTACTCATCAGGGGACGTCCTTTTCCATATTTGGCTAGCCATGACCTCTACAGACTTCAACACCTAAAAGCTCAGGCAATTCAGTAACAACCACAATACTCATTCATGCTTCAATTTTCTTAGCAGAACCTCTGTGATTACTTTTTACAGGGGTTTTAAGAAAAATTGCAGAACCCTTAAGAAAATCTCCAGCAGAGCCTTCAAACAGTCATCCCTACAGAGTCAGAGGTGCATATGGGTGTTTGTTTTGGAATTTTGGTTCTACACCATTCCTCCCCTTAATATATAATACAGCTTTCATCCGTCTGTGTTCCAACAGCTAATCCTGGTTATTGACATGGAGGACCCGGGATTCTAATCCAGGCTGTGGTACAGTCTATCACATGGCATATACATTCACAGATGAGTAATTTAGAGATTCATCTAGCCACTGTTCATACCCATGTAAAAACAAACACTCACAAGGTATAGCGATCAAAGGATGGGGCACTGCTATTTTCTTACAGCCCTTGAGTTAACTTGGGTAGGCGAGCCTAACAACATACAAAACAGGTTTTGTTATCTAACTTTAACCTACAAAATAGATTGAAATTACTTTATAGTCAATACAATTAGTTGTATATAGTTGTAATAGCAGAGGGGCTTGACCTCCAACCTAGCCCATCCAACACCCACTCCATGTTCCATGTAGTTAGTACTCCCCCTGCAGACAGTTCAAAACCTAGCTACAGTTTGATTCATTTGTGCATACAAGCTGTTTTCAATGATGAAGTCCAGGTGAAGTGCCCGACTCTCCAGCAGAAGACAAAATGGCTTCCTAAGACATGGACCAGCAACGTGTTTCCCAGTTATATTTTCTTTAACGATGCATGACTTAGTTCATGTGGCTCGTTCATATTTTTTGTGAGCACTTTTATGAATATCAATGTTTAACAGATGCTTTCAAATTCTCAACAAGTTATTTGTTGCATATTAGAAATCCTCGCTTGACTGCTCATCTCTAAAAAGCACGTTACCTCACTCTTTTTAGATCTCTATTAATGAGTGTTACATCACTCAGAAGTTGTATCTCTCAAAACAGGAATACATAATCAACAGCACTGTGGCATCCTGGGATGAATAATGTCTCATTTTTTCATTCTTTAAAAAAATACAATCGTGTGCCATGTTTGTTTTTCCCATGGAAAACAAACCTTTGACAGAATTAGCATGACTGGTGACTCTAAGTGAATTAAAGCTGCACTTCTCATAAGGTCAGAGGAAAGAGAGAGTCTATTAAACCAGCATTAAATGAGTCATGCAGAGGGAGTGAATCGTATGAATTACACAGACACAGGTTACTGTTTAATGTGCTAATGGCCACCTCTCAGCTTCAGGGCCTACGTCAGATGGACTGACTCACCTTTTCCAGCAGTAACCTTATCACACCGGCATAGAGACTGAATTAACTATCTTCCAAAGCTGCATGACAACATGAAGACGGTTTGTGCATCATCTACGAAACCCTTGAACATTCGCTTCTAATGCTCATATGATTTAATTGTCAAAAAAAAGTGTAGTGCAACAGTGGTGTGCAGAAATACATTATTTGAATACAGAACTTGTCAACCCTGAAAGTAGGTCTGGAGACAAACGGAGGTCCTAAGTAGTACTTCATTTGAATACCTAGTAATGTCAGGTGTGTGCTTGGAAGGACTCAAAAGCAGGTTGAGGAGTGACACAAAGGTTTATTATACAAAGGGATAAAGTCCAAAACAAAAGACAGGGGATCGCCAAGGGACAATCCAAAGGGCAGGAAAACAGCTGGACCACAGCTGAGACAGGCAGAGGTGATGACAATGACTGGACTGGGGGAAAACAGGACTGGAAAGCATTCTTAAAGACTAATAACGAGGGAACAACGCAGAACAGGTGTGTCCCATTAGGGCACACTGGGAAAACACAGAAGGAGCAGGGAAGCAGGGCATGACAAGTAATATCTGCTATCTATCTGCTGTTTATGCTACCAATAATACTTTCATTAATTAATTTATAAAGAGATTGCAATAGTGATAATAATAATTATAGTAATACAGATAATTATTAGTAATTATAGAGGCGGCAACATTGGGCACAAGGCTGAGGTAAACCTTGTAGAGGATGAGTACCCATAAAAAATTCAATATATAAACTGAATCTTTATAAACCTACGGTCAGGAATTGAGGCCAGCTTTGTAGCCCATAGAGACATGGTGGAAAGTGCCAGATTTGATGACAGCATGCTGGGATTTCCCCCTTAACAGAGATGCTGCATCCATGCCCCCACATCCTCCGACTGATTCGTATAGTGTGTGGGAGATACCACAGTTCTGGTGTATTTCAAACACCCCCACATTTCAACCCTTTGAAAATTGCTTTAACTCATCATCTTAATGTAATTACCAACAGCACACATACACACACACCCCAGACCATAGCCCATTACCTGGTCTTCCTCAGGGAAACCCCCAAGGCGCAAGTGAAGCCCAGAAATGAAACCAATCTGATGTTCTTGAAATACACAGCTGAATGTGACAACAGAATGGAAATGGAACCGTTCATCTCTTCCTTTACTTCACACAGGAACCCCCTCCCCGCCCTTTAGCTGGAATTCACACATTCCCACCACAGCACTTTGTTCAGAAAAGACCTAAGTACTCAGCTACACACGTATAGAAACTCAAGATGCTGAGACATGCGATGCGATTGTGGTTCCCCTTTTGCACAGAACTGAGAAAAATGCTGTTAATATTATCCATGGAGAAAATCACAGCAGGCAATTTAATCTGAAATCTAACCAATCAAAAACCAGAAGGGACCCTGCAATACACATTTAGGAAAGGTTTTTAACATTAAATATGCAGCTGTCCAAAGGGACAAAATTATATGTCATTTGGAAAACTGTGTCAACTGAATAACACATTAACCTCATTGTTTCCAGTGATAGCTCGGTCCACATTTACAACTAAGGCCTTTTCCCTTAAGAGGCATGAAGAACATATACAGTACTGTTTCAGTGAAATTTAAAAATTCCCTAACAATTCATGTCTTTATACCCTGTGCTTCCTGGGACAGGCTGTAGACTCATCTTGACACTACCCTAACTGGTGATGGAACATGGAAGGACAGATGAATGAACATTAAAAACATTATTAAAAACCTATGTGTGCATGAAACCATGTGAATTACTGGTTAAATATGTTTTTAATGTCATTACAGAATTGTTTAAGAATTAGGAAATTAAGTGTAGTCTTTTTTATCAAGAATAACTTGGAAACACGGGAAAAGTTTGCCGTGACTCACCTGCCTACATAATGTGTTAACCTTCGTTAGCCACGAAGGGGGGGGCAGCTCTTAACTAAAAGGCAAGCAGATGCCCCAGCATTTTCCATTACTCATGCCTATCACTGACTTGCATTAGTTACTAAGTAATATAAACGTAGGTAGCCAAAGCCACTACATGTTCCACTATTAAGTCAGACTAGAGGAGGATGAGGATGGTGACGCTCCAAAAACAGGATTGTGCAACCTTCCTCTGATGTATGCTGCCATGGTTGTCATGTCTGGTTTTCATTAATCGTAGCATGCTTAGTAACAGGTGGTCAACTAAAAGACAGTTACTAAAGATGACTCAGAAAACAGATGTTTTAACGTTTTTTTAAGTGACTGTACCAGATTATGATGAATAAACGGTACCAGAGATATTTACAGGAAAAAGAAAATAACCTATTTGGAATATTTAATGCAGTGGTTCCCAGATCTTTCGGTTCACGACCCCCTTAGTATCTCATAATTCTTTTTACGGCGTCCCCAGGCCGAAGGAAAACCCAAACAGCTCCCTTCATCAAGCAGTTCCCTCAAAATCGTAAAATATCCCGCAACGCCCCCGTGAATTCCCTGCGGCGCCCCAGAGCGCTGCAGGCAAACATCCGATGCCGATTTAATGGAACATTTCGCTCTCACAGACGGAGAAAACAACAAAATAGACTTCCATCATTTAAAACTAGCAAGCGCTTTTGGTTGCCGGGCAACACAAAAACTGTGTTGACCAATCAGAGATGCAATACGCGCACTAATACCAAAAAAATTCAACAAAGTTTATTATAGAATGTTAAATATCATCGTTCAGTGTTAAAATCGGCAGCGTCCAAAAAGTCCCAAGAGTTTGTTTCTGAGTGACTATTAATGTTTTTTTTTTTTTTTTAAATAGATGCAACAAATGGTAGTTTTAGCGCTATAAAAGGCATCGGCAAAAAAGTAGTCCGGCGCCGGGGCAGCCATGGATCTGCGGCGTATAAGAGCGCATGCGCAGCAGATGCTGTCTGCTACAGCTGTCTCACTGCCACTGCACCAGTAAGTCCAGCAGCTCTGGTGGCTCCTCTCCATGTCTGTGTAGTGGGATTTTTTTTTTTTTTTTTTTTTTTTATAGCGGCCCTTTGCAAGATTCGTTTTGAAGGGTAAAGTCTATATATATATATATATATATATATATATCTTTGTATTTGCATTTAATCTTGTGTCTGTATGGTTGGGCTTTGTCGCAATTTTTTTTTTTTTCTTTTTGCCTAATGTGGGAGTGATTACCATCTGGATACACATCTTTGACGTTATTCGCGATATGTAAAGTATGTATAGTTTCTCCCATGTGGCTGGTGGCTTTACATGCTGGTGTGCGATGTAACGTGGGCTTTGAGGAAAAAGGCTGCGATGGAGTGCTGGGTGCGAGTGACACATGTATGGGCAACTTTAACAGAAACTGCGTGCTAAAGGAGACCTTGTTACTTTAGTAATTGAAGCCCGTGCTTTCGATGTATTTTAGCAGTGTGACCCAGAACTTAATTTCTGTGTCTTGGCTTTAGGAAGCTGTCCTTTTTACGTTAACTTGCTACTTTTAAAAATGCTTATTTTTGTCTTTAGAGTTCTAACGCTAGAATTTTCTAGCTGTGAAAGGACTTGCTGATTATCCAGGTTATCGTTGACTTTTCCGTTTAAATACTTTGTGGTCCTTTACGTGCTGCAGGGTAGATGAATGCAGGAATGACATTCTGGAAACGCAGTTGTCAGTTGTCCTTATCGTGCGTAATGTGGCGTCACATGCGTGCTGTTGACTTCCGCGCGGCTGCATCTCTATTGATTACTGTATTCTGGTTGCTGGTCTACACCATGTGTATCAAGTGGTGAACTGTGTATTTTCTTTCCTGTGGTTATAATTGTCTTCCTAATTTACTGCTATTGCTGCTTTCCCTACCAGTTTGGAGGGCCTGAATGATGGCAGAAGCCATGAGTAGTGAAGACCTTGATTGCTGCAGTGTGCTGACCAGGGATCAGGTGAGCCGGTTGAATGAAGTCTTAAGTGAGCCCGTGCCTGTGCATGGGCGTGGGAACTTCCCAACACTGAAGGTGCGTCTGAGGGACATTGTCCAGAAGGTGCGCAGCTGCCTGGAGCAGAGAGGGATCCAGGTCAAGGACACCCGTCTAAATGGCTCTGCTGCTAGCCATGTTTTGGTGGAGGACAACGGCCTGAGCTACAAGGACTTGGATGTCATCTTCCGGGTGGTCCTACCAAAGGAAGCTGACTTCCAGCTCATTAAGGATGTGGTGCTAGGCATCCTCCTGGACTTCCTGCCGGAGGGTGTGAACAAAGAGAGAATCACTCCGATGACCCTGAAGGAGGCCTATGTGCAGAAGCTGGTGAAGGTCTACACAGACTCGGATCGCTGGAGTCTCATTTCTCTCTCCAACAACCATGGCCGCAACGTGGAGCTCAAATTTGTGGACTCGATCCGTCGTCAGTTTGAATTCAGTGTTGACTCCTTCCAGATTATCTTGGATTCACTGCTCTCTTACTATAGCTGTACGGAGAACTCAATGTCTAGGAACTTCCATCCCATTGTGGTTGGAGAAAGCATGTATGGCGACTTTGCCGCTGCCCTGGACCACCTCAGGAACAAACTAATTGCTACTAAACGGCCTGAAGAGATCCGTGGGGGTGGCCTACTGAAGTACTGCCACCTGCTGGTGAGGAACTTTGAGCCCACAGACCAGGAGGAATTCAGGGCGCTAGAGCGATACATGTGCTCACGTTTCTTCATCGATTTTCCTGATGTGATTGAGCAGCAGCGCAAACTAGAGGCATATCTTCAGAGCCATTTTGTTGGTGAGGAGCGCTGCAAATACGACTACCTGATGACACTACGGCGTGTAGTCAACGAGAGTACGGTGTGCCTGATGGGACATGAGAGGCGGCAGACACTCGACCTCATTTCCCTCACTGCTATCAGGGTTCTGGCAGAGCAGAATGCCATCCCAGATGCCTCCAGCGTCACCTGCTACTACCAGCCGGCTCCCTATGTCAGAGACGTCAACTTCAGCAACTACTATGTAGCCTCATGCAGTCCATCTCTTCCCACATGGTTACCATGCAACTAAGAGTAGCATTGGACAGGTCCAGGTATATTATATGGGACAGTTTTTAGGTTCTCTCCCAGTTGTCCTCTGCTTTTTCAGCCTTTATCAATGGAGGTGACAGCTGTTATTCTTATGGTGCTTTTTAAGGTTTTCCCCTCCTCATGCTTTCCCCTTTATTATGAATATCTGTTCAGCTTTGATAATTTATGGGTTCTCCTGGAATTTGTGTATCTGAGGATAATGGGTTGATGTGGGGTGTTTTATTAGTGGGTTTCTTATTGCAAGAATGAACCAATTAAAGGCAAAATTTGAGAAAATGGGGGGAGGAGGGTATTTGATTAAATGGTGGTGGATTAGCAGTAAGTTTTTGATTTAAAAATTGGTAGTGGGGGGCCCAGTCTACACCCCAGCCTTTCTCAAACTAAAGTTAGCAGATTGTCATTTAAGATTATAAAAACTTTGGTTCTTGTTTGTACCACAATGAGTTTTTGTTGACTAGAATTAGGACATACTGGGTACTGCAGTCTTTTCTTCCCAGGCTTGCTCAGCCAGGCCATGTCCTGTGCATCCATCACCGAAGTTTCTGTCTTGTTTGTCTGATAGTTGGCTTTTTTTTTTTTTTTTTTTTTTTTTTTCCAGCATTAGCTTTGCCTTCACGGTGTTTGGATTCTGCAAACAGCACTAATGTGGTGGCGAGTTCAGGGAAGGCCTGCATTTGAGGTGTACTTGTTTCAGCCCGGCTGGCTTGTGGTCTTGGTTAAGTGTTTTGGTTTACTGGAGAGAAATGAGGCCTTGTGTGATTGGCTGCTGATTCACACTCCAGTGCCTTACAACCATGGTGTTCCATTGTTGAGGGCATGCACTAAGATTCCCCCGCCAATGGGAATCGCAAATGTGCTCCCACTGCTGTGCTCATCCACCTCATACTTGGCCAGAGTGAGGTTTGAATGCTTTGTCCAGTCATTGCACGCCTTCATTGGTTTGGCATAGGACTGCATGTGTACATTTTCTAACAGCACTGTCCAGAATCTGGGATGATCCAATTTTTTTTCTATAAAGGTTAAACTCTCAACCTGATGGAATGTGCCAAAGCAAATAATCTCACCCATTTAAGAGTGAAGCGCATGTTATTTGGTGAATGAGACCTTTGGGGGTGGAGCTCTTGGCAGATCAGGTTTTCAGAGGACATCTCGGGTACATCTCTGCTTCCTGCACCTACCCCCCTTTCACTGCTCATCTTCTCAGTTTCTGCTGTATTTTAAATAGGTTTATCCTGCTTTGACACGCAAAGTGCCTTCTCTTTGTGCCAATTAAATCCTAGTATGTGTGAATTCCAGTATGTCAATTTAACTTTATGGGTTTGTGGGTAAATTGTTCTGTGGGGGGGGTGTTGATGACTTGGTCTTTTTGGGTTTAAGTGACTGATCATGCTAAGCTAGTAATCCTCAGGAAATAGTTACCAAAGTGCATGGTCTGTATGTTAGTGTGATTAATGGGCTGCTTTTTTTTTTTTTTTTTAAAAAAAAAAAAACTTCCCTCTTCTGTGAGGGGGGGGGGGGGGGGGGGGGGGGATGGGGTTGGTTTT
>JAACJT020000030.1:305558-318543 GCA_009936485.2 Gymnarchus niloticus
TGCTCCCCCTCTACCACCCCAACCCACGGGGGAATCCAACGCGCGCCCCCCCCCCCCCCCCCCCCCCCCCCATTAATAGATCTCTCAATCACTGATATTCAGGCTTGACGTTGAGGAAGTATCACACCGCAACCCGGTGTTGAGGGTTCCCTGATTCTGAGCGACACTGATTACGATGGCTGACTCCAGGTGGCTTCAAGTCTGTTTGTGGTTGGCTTTTTGCTGGGTGTGCTTAAGAGGATGTCGACAGCTGGTGTTTACCCTTTTATCAGTGTCTGCTTGCTCATGTGACCTGTTTTTTGACTGCTGTTTGTGGTTAAGCTTAAACTGGAATGGATACATTATTCATACTTCTTTTCACAGAACTTTTTTCAGGGGTCAAGTCTGAGGGGGAAAAAAAACATTAATTTGCTGTAATGCACATTTAATTTAATTGAATTTAATTACTGTTGATCCCTGACTATAACTAGGATTAGGAATCCATAGAGACGCCAATCTTTATCAAGGTATGCAGAAGGTGTTGGGGAGTGCATTCAAGTGACGTGGTTGACCTAGTTAAACGGGTGGTACACAGTAATCTGTCAAGCTCCTGCGGGTCAGTCGTGGGGCTTGTTGTCATTTACTTAAGCTCGCCGCAAAGTTATTGAAGACCTTTGTAATAAATCCTGGCTTTTGAGGGGCAAACCAGTTATAACTTTCTATAGTTCCTGTGGTGCCGAAACTAATATGTAAATGGGGGGGGCCTTGGTTGATAAAGTAATTTACTCCTAACAAAGTATTTTAGCCACCTCATACTGCTGTGTTCTGTACACTGTCTATTACCCCCCACACACACACATTCACGTAAAGCCTGTCATTTTTAAAAAATAAACTTGATCATACTCAGATAGTTACTGGCACCTGCAAGTAAATATTAGTAGGATTAAAAAGGTAAGTTAAATCCAGCTTCTCTCATAAACAAGAACAGTTGTAGGCATTTGCCTTATGATATTGTGGGGTGTAAGGGGAGCATAGAGACTCAGTGTTTTGCACTGCTCCTTCACACATCCAGCATTAGGGGTTTGAATCCCAGCTTTCCTCCCCAGAGGTGGAGTTTGTATGT
This sequence comes from Gymnarchus niloticus, assembly GCA_009936485.2. Lineage (NCBI taxonomy): Eukaryota > Metazoa > Chordata > Actinopteri > Osteoglossiformes > Gymnarchidae > Gymnarchus > Gymnarchus niloticus. The sequence goes on from JAACJT020000030.1 coordinate 306,661, forward strand.
TCTACCTGTGTCCCATGGGTTTCCCACAGGTACTCCAGTTTCCCCCATCAGTCCAAAGACTAACTGGCATCTCATTGCCTGTAATGTACATGTGGTCTGTGATTGGTGTACCTCAGCTTTGTAGCCTATACTGGCTAGAATAGGCTTGATGCTGGCCCCTCTGCCATCCTGACCTGGATAGGAAGATGGATGTGGCATTTAAGAATTCAAACCCTAATCATCTGACTATGGTATTTGACTCTGAATGTGTTCCAGGCCCAAAATGCAAGAATGGATGTATATTAAATGAAATGAAGTTGACCTGATAAAACATGAAATATCTTGGGTTCCTACTGTCTGCCATGAAATGTCAAAATAAATTTAAGATTTGTTTTTATTTGCATATTCCATACAGTCCCAGCTTTTTCTGGTTTGGGGTTGTGAACAGTTGTGAATTTTAACCAGTAAATCTCACTTGGCATGGTCCTGTAGGCAGACTCAGGTGCTCAGATTAGGTCATGAAGCATGCTATTCTACACAGCCACTACACTTAAACGGCCACTATTGTCTGTGTATCTTGCAGTGGCTATTCAGAATGGCCAATCAAACCTGGAACAGCTGTATCATGCATCAGTCTGGAATATGCACCACAGACTACCACAACTCAACACTGTATATCTCTATAAAAAGAAAAGAGCATCCTTTCCCACTTGAGTGTTGTGTTTCATATCAGTGTGGTTAGTGTATTGGGGCCACACCTGAGAGGTACATTAGTATTGTAACCCCAGTTACAGAACCCCAATGGGGACTGTTTTTGTTAGGAATACTTGTGAAAGCACAGGGTTTAGAACCGCTGTCTGCTGGAAAGAAGCCTAACTGTCCACTACCTACCAGACAGGGTACTTTTCCTTTCGCTGCCTGTCCCAAGTTTTACCATGTGTGAATGTTCATGAGAAGACTGACCTGGAACTCGTGTATCTGAGAATTGGCAGCAGCAGTCCATTTAAGGACATGAGAATATGAGAGGGCAAAAGGTGGAAGTTAGGCCACAGTTTGGGGGAAGTTATGCAGGGTGGAGGTTAAGTTTACACCATAGATGCTGATGAGTGTTTTATCAGATAAACTCAAGTTTGTGAATTAGACTGAGCAGAAGAGCCATTGGTGCAAACAAGTCTTCCTGGACAGGAGAGCACTAATGTGGCTGTGGCGACATGCAGAAGGTTGGTGATTATAAAAACTCAAGGCTTTAGAAGAAGGGGACAGAAAGTAGAAAATGACAGAGAGGTGACTAAGGTAAAGTACAAGCTGCTGCTGCTGGGACAGGCTGTTTCTGAGAACAGTTTGTTTAACCCCTGACCCCGCATGCTTACATCAGAAGACATGCACAGCATCTGGCCTTCAGAAACTTGCATGCAAATGCTGAGATCTTTCACTTGCTCTAACCTCCACCCAGCAGCCCACATTGTGTGGATTCTATCGATGGAGCTAACAGGAGGTCCAAACTCACAGCTTTTAAACATTATCTGATGAATCAATCTCATTGCATTTAACGCTCAAAGCCAATGTGAGCATACTTCTAAAGCAGACTTTTTTTTTCCCCCCAGAACTTGTAAAAACATGATCTTGCTTAAATCAACTGTGACAATTCACTCAGCTTGGCTGAGGAATTAAAAGTAGAACCAAAGAAAATCTTTTCATTATGTTCAACAGTCACATAGTAAATAAGAGACAGAAATAAATGTGTGAGTGATGCACAGAATTGTCAACCAAAAGCTGATGTCGATCTCATCCCACAAATGTTTCAGTGAAGGCAGCAACAGATGTAGAAATTGAGTTCACCCCACCTTCTAGAGGCCAAGGCAGATCACTATATAACTGACCTGTCCACAAACAGATATGTCAGACATTTTGATTGACACATAAATGTATGAAATGGTCTCAGTGACAGCTGGCACAGCATTACAGAACACGAAGTCTAGCATCCTCTGTTTTCATCCTGGCATCTTCACTGTGCATACTTACTCATTTATAACAAGGCTCAGTTTATCTGTGCGAATTAAAGGAATGTAAGATTTGAATTTGCATTTCAAAGATTCAGTTTGCGATGATGAAGAGCTTACTGACTGGATTATATAAACACTCATCTTGGTTTTAATGAGGATGTCACACTTACCATTAAATGAGTCAAGTTAGTATTGTTTTAAACCTCAGTATTTAGTAAGTTGTTAGGACTATCTGTTTGAAATTTTGATCATTCCTTCTATGAAGTGCCTTTTCCTATCCCTATCCAACATATTTTAATATATTGGTTAAATTTTAAATGATGGAAAAGATATTAGTTTTATTGTGAATTCATAGACAATTAAATTACTTCAAGTTCAATTTTAAGTGTTTAAATTACAAGTCAATCCCTTCTTGGCACGATCCCCCAGAAAAGTGACATCGTTTATGGCTGGAAAATAACAGCACAAAGATTTACAAATTCTATGATGTCTCACTTTACCAGTTTCCACTCCGTAAGGTAAAAATATATAAACAACTTGATATCTTTTTCAAAAATCATTACAAATGTTCAAAATGAACTCACTAAGCTCTCTATATGGATCATGTTGCATTCTTTCCTGTTAGGGTAGTTTCTCCTAACAGAATGTAACAGGAGGACAGTTAGTTACAAAGTGTAACATATTTTTTTATTTTTGCTTCAACACAGTTTCTCCTAGGGGGGTACTCGGGTTCAGGGGGTAGCACTGTTCACACCTCCAGGCCTGAGGGTTTGAATCCTACCTTTGCCTTGCAAGTGTGTTGTCAAAATGGTTTCTGAACTTCCTCTTCAGTGAAGGACCTCACATAAAGCCACTAGTCTTTAAAAAGAACAAGAGGAGCCAGCTGAAGTGGTTCAACCATCTTTCAATGATAGTACTTGGATAATACTAAAGGGCGCTGCTTCAGGCAATAAAAAACATCACTGTAAAAATTAAGCAGCATATATTTGAACCCACTTGCACATTTAAAAGGGGCCCATAACATTATTAAAAATGACTGTTGAATCAATGTGTTATTCACTTTTATTTACAATTTTTGATGAGCAATAAACTTTAAGCAATTCTCTACTCGCACATTATTTATAAGGGTGCTGGGATACACCCTGAACAGGATGAGAGTGCAGGGCAAGGCACAAGGCTGGGGTACACCCTGGACGGGATGCCAGGCCATCACAGGACATGAGGCTAGGGTTCACCCTGGACGGGATGCCAGGCCATCACAGGACATGAGGCTAGGGTTCACCCTGGATGGGATGTCAGGCCATCACAGGACATGAGGCTAGGGTTCACCCTGGATGGGATGCCAGTCCAGGTCTTACACACATACACTCCCACAATGGGCAATTTAGAGACAGACTGTGAAAGGAAACCCACATGCAGAGTGTAGGTGCATTTCAGACCCCCTAGTGGTGTGAAGGGGCTGTGCCACCCATGCACAGACATGCAGATACATATTGATTTCAATGATAAACATAGCAGAATAATGGACAAAAAAAATGTTAAACATGACCTTTTCATGCATTATAAAAATCTTCCAAATTACATGTTTATGTACCTAAAAGGGTAGATCATTTTATATTTTACCATAAGTGCTTGAGATTGATCAGAGTATACTTCCAAACATCTATTTCCTTTTCAATGAAAAGTTTAATCAACTATGAAACAAACGTTTCCATTTTCTAACAGTTACTCAATCAAAAAGTACAGCATACCAGAAATGACCCATTTAAGGTTTCGTCCCTGAGTTTCTTTGGAACATGACGATATTACATCCATGTTCCAGCATGTGCAAATGCCAATTAGTAGCATAACTAGGCAGCGTGACATTTACTGAAACATGGTTACATTTTATTTTGACCATCTCCACGGCTGGTAATACTCCAGGGTTATTAAAACTTATTTTAAATTTAAAGTACTGGATACAGAACACCTTAATACGCTTTGTACTTCACTACACTAACAGGCAAGATTGTCTAGGATTAACCCAAACCTGTTTTCATTTTAATTTCACTTGTAATTTCTAAAACCTTTGTACTTTTCGGCCTTGTGGGGTGTACTACAAAGTGACTTTAATGGTTTAAAAAGGTTTCTTGAGACTTACTTCTGAGTTTTGGGTACTATGCATCTTAGGTCACAGTCACAGTATCATTTACCACTAACTGCAGCAATCAGGGTTAGTTAACCTGGCTTAATCGAGTTAACTCTGGGTATGTAAAGCTCACTTTGTAGTACACCCCAATGGTTTCACATTAATATAAACATTGACTGATTGACTTTTCTATAGAATTCAATAGGGTAGAGTCTTAGGTTAACAGCATGCCAAGTGAGATTTAATTGTGAAAGATCTTGGCTGAAATATTTCTTCAATTTTTATATTAATATAATTGAAAAGTAAGCTTTAGGAATGAACCCCACAACAGAGATAGTGACTGACCTGTTTGTAGTGGGTTATTCAGGCTAACTGAAGATACTGCTCCAACGATCAAATTACCAAAGCATGCTTCCAGTCACATATTGATAATGACTACCTGTTTCAAGACGGATCCTTTACACCTTCGCCGACTGGTGCGAGATCTCAGAGAAACAATGTATTTTTACATCTGCATTGCATCAGACAGTATGATGAGAATACCGTATCTACTGGGCTAAATATATAGCATGCACATTCTGGTGGTTGAGAGGAAGGAAATCATTTCAGTTCAGGTCTGACGTACGCCTGTTTGTTCAGGACACGTTGCCAGCAAAACGCCTTTGTTTATTAGACATTTAATCTGCCTGAACAGCCAAGCTCATAGGTGTAGTACCAGGGCTAGGAAAATAGGATTAAAAGACAACGAAATATTGCCTCAAAACCAGCTTGCATAGCCTATTTCAGTGAGTCTCTGCTAGGAAAGACACCATTTCAACCACAGTTCTCTCCTAAAATATGACTACACAATTCATCTTTAAAATTTTAAAGCTCTATTTTAGGCATATGCCAATACTGTAAATCCAACCCTGTGTATAACTCTAATCTTAACATTTCACTTCCAATGCCTCAGAAAATGCAAATGAGTTTTTTCCTTTTATTTCAAACACATTTCAAATAGTTTTTAAAACTGTTTGAACTTTTGGTTCTGCTTTGCAGCCTAAAAATATCAATTTTTCAAGAGGGAGAGTTCACATCAAGATGAACGCCACTAATAGCTAGTTTGGAAACAAAATGTAATTAATATCAGTACAGGACTCTCCCAACTGCCTGGCCATGGATGCAATACTCCAACATCAGAAAAACAATATTGAACAGGCTAGCATGGCCAAATGCTAAAATGGCTCACATTTTTAACCATTAAAATAAAGTGTCTCCTGCTTTGCAATCTAACAAAGGTCTCCTGTGGCTCTGCCTACAATTTTAATTATACAATTTCAGAGAAAGTACTGGTAACCATCAGCCAGTAACGGGGTGGTGATCTTTTGAGAAAGAGGGGGAAAAAAAAAAAAAAAAAACCCCACATTCCAGGTCCCAGTTAAACACTGGCAATGGCTTCAAAACACACAAATGATAGGACTAAAGTTGGGACAGGGTTTTAAAAAAAAAAATGACCTGCAGGTATCACATGTAGCATTTAATCACTGGCAACTCAACATGAGGACCAACAATCTCATTGTACATCTGAGTGGCTTTGAAGCAATGGTGACAGGAAGGCTGGGATCATAGCTTTGGAACTGGGGGTGGTGGTGGTACACCGCCCCACACTGGTGCCATCAAACATGAGGATGTAACAGAAATTATGTGAATTTATGTTTTGTGAATATTCTGTGCAAGATATTATATTTTATATATTTTATATATATTATATAAAATATAATATTTATAAAATATTATATTTTGTGAATATTCACATAAACATTTATGTTTATGTGAATAAATGACTCAGTATTTGGCCACTTGTACATATTAACCCACCCAGACATGCTCAAATAAAAGCTGAGACGTACGTACGTGTGTGTGTGTGCGTGCGTGCACTGTAGTGGCTTTCAAAAGAACTTCAGGTCGTGTGAACAGAACAATGTGCTTAGTGGGATATCAGTCTGGTCCAAAGATGCAATGAAGTGTAGCCAAAATGCAATGCAGTGACCTTCACGCTTCAGGACTTTGAGTGGGCTCCATACCACTGACCTCAAATTACCTTCTCACATGGTACTCCTCTATCATGACATCAGTCGAGTGCAACATAATCTCAATGTAAGACACACAGTGCCAACACCTTAGCAAAGTTCAATATATTCAAGAACCAAAAATAATAAACTGAAGTCATTTCATCTGTTTGTGACGCTATCTGGAACATTGACCAATCAGGAGACTCCAATGGTGATGAAGGGAAAAGGAGCTTTGGCACAAAGCAGGGGTCTTCAGCTCAGATACACCGATACCAAGAGTCAAGCCGCATTAGAGGGTTGGGGTTTCATGAGAGACACGGAGCATGTGACATTCGAGTCCTCTCACAGGTTCCTCACAGGAAGAATGAAAGCTGTGAAGTACAGGTCACAGACCACAGGTTTCTGAGGCTTGGGATGGTCCGTTCATCTGAAACAAAACGAAAGAGCCGTAGCTACTTACAATACACATGAAAATGCAGAGTCACTCTGCATAGATAGTCATCAGACTGCTGGGCTATGCCAACACAGCAGAAGGACTCAGTGGTCCAGGAGCTCCTTCTGATTAGCTTCTAAGTTTAAGAGCTTTCATGAATGCCCATTATATTTAATCATGCTTTGTTAATCTTCCAACACCAACAACAATGCCTATATTATATACTTGAACTAATATAAACAAAGAAGCTTTTATTTGAGGTAATTTGAATATGCACACCAGCTCACACCTACCATCGACATCCAAAATAAACTTGCAGTGTTGCAACAATTTAAAGGAAAAATCCACAGCAGACCTCTTTCCCAGAATCCAATGAGCTTTTCCCCACAAACCAAAGAGGTTCAAATAGTAGCCACAATCCTGTGTTTGTGGAGCACACCCCATGGAGACACATCCTCACTATCCCACAGCTGAGAGGCACAGCTGTCACGTTGCAGCCAGGGAGCATGACACAATTAGTCTAAATCACACATGTACATACAAACGTGGACCAGCAAAGCTGCAGATGCTAACTTACATAATCACATTTTGCAGATGCAAAATGACAACACACTGCACAATACAGGCTTCCTGCAGCACAAAGCTTTAAGAAAAGTGGATTCTGGGAAAGGAGGACAGGCCCACTAAAGGACAACAGGTACTCGGTATGCAGGGAAACAAGGGCAATAACATTAACTGTAAAGTCCTGTTCTTCATTTCACATGGCAGTGTTGACAAGCTGGCAGAAGTCAATCTCCAAAGATGTGAGATGTGCCATCTTGCCTATTCTTCCCTACTTGAGCATTGCCTTTCTGAGCTAGCCAATCAGATCCAGCTTCATGGACACCACCTTTCGTAGCCACACCTTCTGACTGGCTTGATATGTCTCTGGGGTTGCTGGGCCTACACTTTATAAAGAATCAAATGTTTTAAACAACAAAGTTTTCTTAGCTACAGGTCCTGCTTTCCAAGCTCCTGGAGAAAACTGTTTTACTAGGACAGGCACCTCATCTTTCTAGTGGGAGTCATTAATTACCAACGCCAGAAATGTAATGCTGAGGTACATTTCAGAAAGACATCTCAGACAAGCGGACACACAAGGATTCAGGGAGCAGAGCATTGTTACACGACTACTGTCAGCTTGCACACAATACACCAACTTCAGGCCATTCAGTAAAACAACCCTAGTTTGCCTCTTTCTGATTAAAGAGGCCCAGTTAAACAATCACCCCCTCAACCCAACGAGCTCAAGCTTCATTTACTTAAAATGTGACCCCATTTACATGTAAACAAGTTTGACTAAACCTGACCAAAATAAAGTTTCAGAACAAAAGGGAAGAAAAAAAAAAATTCACATTTGGGCAAATAGATCAGATTGACTGGAAACCGTAATTATTATATTCATGTAACCATCTTCCAACTGCTTGTCCTTGTTTGGGTGGTGAGAGCCTATTCCTGGCAGCACACAGCATGGGTACACTTACGATGGGACGCCAGCCAATGCAACTTCATTGCACAGAAAGAACTTTTGTTTACTAAAATTATTTGCAGAATCACATTTACCATAAATACATTTCCATTCTAATTATACTAGCTCAGCCACAAATGTCCTAGAGAGGCTGCCCCAATGTCTGTTTAGCTTTGCCAGCAGGTACGAGTATAGTATTCAGTGAAAAATAGGACTCTCGGATTTAATTCAGGAGGCATTTTCTAAAATGGGAGTTTTACCAACAACTACTTGGCTCATGATGTAAAGGCAATCTGAGCAAAAGAATGAACAGTAAAGGTAACTCTTCCACGCATGCACGCACACACACCCTCTTTTTAAAGGCTAACTCATCCAACCAGTAGGGTTTCCCCTTAAAGCATCACGGAATAGCATTTTCTTGCATTCCTATCAATCTTATCACGCACCAGGAGTCCACAGACTATTCTATCCCCACGTTGGACACTTTTAGCCGCATTTATAATAAACCCAAATTAAATCATTTTAGGCATTTTGCCCATTGCAGATCGCTGGATACTTTAAGGGTACAACAGAAAATTCCCAGTTCAATCTACTGACTGGAGCATCACCTGTGGTCTAGAGTAAAAAAGCAGATTGCGCTCAGGTGAGTTAATGTACTCTGCTTTGATCTGCTTTACATTTTTAATTCTTGCATATACCATCAGCTTATAGGATGAAGGACACTGTGGAGAAATGGAAAAGGATGGTACAGTTCAATTTAACAAACTTTATGAAAGGAAAAACCTCAACATGCATGAATGAGGCTCTTTCAAGGCAAGCCAACTGCATAACTGGTGAAACTAATTTAAACCCCCATGACTGCAGGGTTACCTGTGAGCCCAGGTAGGGCGGCAATCCCTCACCATGGCAACGCAAAGGTCTCACCTGAGCATCGTATTCCAGGACGAAGGGGGGGATATCAATCTGCTCAGGTAGGATACAAGTGAAGAGTTGGTGCAGGCTCTCAACGTGGTGGACCTTCTCCTTCATGCCTGACACACTGAACGTAGTGAAGAACCAGGTGGAAACCTGGGACATGTAAGCAGCAGAGAGAGCTGAGCACCTCAGAGGATGACAATGGCATTGTGAGGCTTGCCGCATGTTTAAAAAACACTAAGATTTGGTAGAACAACCTACCCCTGAACCTGTAAACGGCAAAATCCCACAGGAACTGAAAACACATTCAATAAACTTCAACCCTGACCTCGGAACTGCATTCAAGAGGTTGATGTCCAAACAATTTGGCCAAGGAGTATCAATGACTTTGTATGTGTGGCCCTAGCTGTCTGGTCTATAGGAACGAGATCCAAATAAATGCATTTACAGTGAAACTGTAGCTAAACCAAATGCCAGTTTTACGTACCTTGGAGCGAAATGTTGGGTGCACAAAATAGAAGGCCTTCAGGTTTCGTTTAAACCTACAACAAAAGGCTTTTTAAACACAGGGTGTCTTTCTTTAAAAAGTACAGACTGAATGCCTATAAAAACTGCTTAGAGTCACTCGTCTCCAAGACAAACATCCATCTCAGCAGGCAGTCATCTGTTCCCTGAACCTGACACCATGAGCCAGTCCCAAAGAGCACTGCCACTAAGGGATAACTCCACACGACCCTTCCAGAAAACATGGAGCCGAGTGGATAACTTACACAAGTATTTACTCGACTAGTAACTCCACTCCTCCCACCACATCCCTGATCATTAATGACTCAAAGGTGACAAACATGGCAGTAAGGAGGACCAGCAGTTCACAGTCTGATTCCTTATACACCACAGAACACTTTGGCCATACACCCACACTGACACCCCTGACTACAGGGAGCGCTAAAGCCAGCACCAGCTATCATAACAAAAGGCAAGTTTATATGCAACACATATTCAGCTTTCGTTTGACACTTCATTTGCGCAGGTCACTCAACACGAACGCTACCTGTACCTGAGAAGCAATGCCAGCAAAAATAAGCAGCATTTACGATTTCAGACAAGTGACTGAAGCACATTTTCTCAAACTTTGAGACTCGCTGAAACTCAAGGAGAAGCTTAGAGAGCACGTAGGAAATTATCCAGATTTATGATGTTACAGCACCACTTCACAGAGTAGAGGCGTGTCTGAATATTTGGTGTTAAATTGGCACCATATTAAACGTGGACATGGATATTTGCATAAGCAAATATCTAGACAAATGCATCCATATTTACACAGCGCCCCCTGGTGGACATAGCTTTTAGTCCTCCACAGACTCAAATTACACGCACAAGTACTTACAACAATGCCACTTGCGTCGCCACAGCAAGAGCAAGCGTCGTGTGATGTCGACTATAAACTGGCCTGAACAGAACCTTGCTTCGCATTCCAAATTACACCACCCACCAAGACCCCACTCTGCCCCGACTCACTTGACGTCCACAACGTCGTAGAGTCGCTTGAGGAACTCAGAGTCCAGGTGGTTGTGCTCCCCAGTTAGCGTGTGAAAGTACACCATGACGTACTCCTTCGCTGCAATGTGGTCCATCACGTGGATGAAGTAGAGCAGGGCCTGTTATGGGGTGATTCACAGGGAATTCACAGGGGAGCCAATTCTAGATGCGAAGCTTACCCAGCATCTAAAGTCTCTCCAGAAACTCACAGCTGTCAGGGGTCCCCTTAGAACCTCTGCAGCTATAATTGAACAGCAAACTACCTTCTGGGATTTGGGAATCCGATCCTGATTTTAACATTTAGCCAACAAAGATTAAGAGAGCCAATTTTGAACAGAAACTATATTTTTAAAACATTTTTTATTTGATAAGTTAACATTGTTTGGAGGGGCTCTCTTTAAACAAAGAATCTATGTTGACGACTTACCTTCTCCATGTCTATTAATGTCACAGGAATATTCCTCCCCACTACAACCATGACTGTGCGACCACACAGATCCACCCCTTCAGATACACAAAAAAAAAAAACCACAAATTCATCGGTATATAGCTTCTAATCTTTTAAGATATACATTTCATCCTTTGCCAAAAATCCACAACATCAAGTAACATCTTAAAAACATTTAAAAAATTTTAACCAGTAAATTTCAAAGTTTAGAAACCCCCATAAATATGCAATTTAGTGATAACTAGCCTTATAATTCATTTTCTTTAGGTGCTTGTAAAATAGCATCTCAGCAAATTAATGTGGAGGACATCCAATTACAGATTCTGCAAACAAGTGCACCCCCTACAGCCCAGAACATACAACAATCCTGTAAAGGAAAAGCTGCACCTCTGATTCATTTCATTCCAAGAAAGAAAAGGGAAAAAAAGACCGTGCCTCCCGGGAAGACCCCAGAGCGGACCCAGGGAGTGCTCAGATCTGAACTGGCTTTGGAGGTTAAGATTCTCACACCTGTAGCTGCAGAGAGGGGAAGTGAGAAGGCGTAGTGGGACAGCGGGAGACAGAGGGACTTCCCAGCTTCCCATGGGGGATTCATCAGTTTATTTTTATATCCAATACTGCAACCGGAGGCAGTGGTTACAGGCAGTAAGTGAACCATTCCTCTGGGGTACTACTACACAAAGACTAGCTAGGTTACATAAGCTGGACTGGCAGCTCTGTGCACAGATTCAGGAATGTAGAGGGGCAGGTCCTTGTACCACCTGACAGCTTGGGGGGGGGGGGGGGGGGGGAGCCCAAACAAAAGCGCCGCCCCCCCCGCCGCTTTTTGTGCGTTGTGAGGGCCGGGACGGGAAAACAAGCCACTCCTCCCGGCCCCCCG
>JAACJT020000030.1:329740-374896 GCA_009936485.2 Gymnarchus niloticus
CGCCTTTGGCTTACTCTCTGGGGACTGTGGGCCCGGGACTATGTAAAGCGCTTTGTGACCGCGCTTCGTGTTAAAAGTGCTATATAATTATTCAATTCAATTCAATTTTATTTAAACAAATCAAACCTCACAGCATTAACTAGAGGTTTCTCCTCCAATCGAGATTACACAGGTAGAAACTACTCATTAATTTAATATTTTTATTATCCACCCACCCTCCCAGAGTTACAGGGGGACCAAGAAACTGTCCCAGGCAAAGGGCATACCCCAGACAGGATGCCAGTCCATCACAGGTTACACACGTACACAAACAGTCATTCAATACAGGCAATTTAGAAACACTCAGCCTAACAGCACGTCATTGGACTGCGAGAGGAAACCCGAGTACCCAGTGGAAACCCACATGATAAAGGGGAAACATGTAAACTCCATAAGCACAGAGCGGAGGCAGAATTCAAACACCCAACCCCAGAGATGAGACAACAGTGCTACCACCTGAGCCATGGCACCACACCATTACTCATTATGTAGCTTTCAAGTAAAGCTGTTTATGTACAAAACTACCAGAAGAAAGATGCAGCAAGCACAGCTATCAGGCTGCACTCACCTTCCAGGTTGCCTGGCTTCTCCGAGATGCGGATCCGCCTCTCTGGGACCACGGGCTCACCCTCTGCATTGCCGATGTCTGCAGGGATGAGCGGCAGGCTGGACCGTTCCTCCTCTTTGGAGCGTGGGAAGTACAGTGGTAGGAGCTTCCTGTACAATGGCTACAAGACACATGGAGCCGGCGTTGCCATGGCAACAAGGGCAAATGGGTGAGGGCTAACAGGATTTAAGTTGTTTGCAGGTTTTCACACATGGGGCACACATGCAAACATGGAACACACAGCTCATGTCAGGATTTGCAGAGTGAGTTCTGGGCAAAAAAAAAAAAATAAAAAATTAGGGATTAAAGCAGAGCGGAAGGTAGTAAAGTGAGGCTCACTGACAACTATACCTCTTCGACCGGATTCACCACAAACACCACCGTTTCCAGGCTCTGTCCGTGATTCTCAAGAAACCTACGAACTGTCCCTGCAGTGAGAACAGGACAGGTACATTAATGAGCCCATCAGGTGACAGCTGCTCTTCACATAGACTCATTAAATCAAACTGTACAAAAAGAACCTATACATCATCTACCGTAGGCCTGAAGTGCCTTCAAAAGTTAAAACAAAGAGCTCATGGCTCAAGACTAGTCCTAGTTACACTGGCTGTAAGAGGAGAAGAGGCTGGAGGGGCAGGACCAGCGATGGTAGTGGTCGTGTCACAAAGCCTCGTGAGGCAGCTGACCGCGCTTCTTGTTTGATAACGCTGCCAACAGAATCCATTTAAAAACCATTACACCTTGGACTTAGTAATCCTATTTTCAGGTTCCTGTTACTGCACACAGTAACTAAAAAAAATTCATCATTACCTGACTACTGTAAGAGGTAATGGTCTTAGTCAATGGGATAGAGAGTCAGACTCATGACAGATGGTAAATCTGGGAAATGGGGGTTAGACTTCACTAAATCGGCAACTTGAGGTAGGTGTGGTCAGAGGCAGCAGCACTCACTGAGGGCGATGTGTGTGGCATCCTCCAGTGGGTAGGCCCTCTTGGCCGTACTGATGACACACAGAGCTATCGACTCCATGGAGTGTTCCCTTGGAAACAGAAATATGGCCATCTGTTATTACTGCTCCAATTAGTCCCATCCCATGTTTTTTCCCCTTTTCAACACGGTTATCTGCAGTGTTTCACTTGACAGACTGAATGACTAAATATATTTTTGCAAACTTTAACTACTCTGTTTGAATATGTTAAGATTTTCACATTATCACTCACAGATATATAAAAGGACATTTGGGTAATTATCCAACAGCCAAAGCCTTAAAGAGATTACTTTTGGCTATAGATCAGGCCCCCTAGCAACTACGGATTCCCCGAAAACTGTATTACATTACTATATGACAGTTCTGATGACTGATGCTCTACCGTGCTATCATTTTACTCAATAATTAAGAACATCTTAAAAATATCACACACTCTCCAATATCAGCCAGTACACCTGCTCAAAAAAGGCTCAACATAAGGAGTGCATGAAACAATCCATTTTCAGAGGGAAATTCCCTTTTAATGTAACACTATATCTTCGGTGCATTCCTATTACAGCCATGCTATAGCAAGCTCTCAGCTGCCACGCTGTACTTGGCCTTGTCCATGTCATGTGACTTACTTGGCAGACTGCAGGACACTCCTGTAACAGGCAGTTCAGCAAAGCTCGAGCTGTCATCCTGTACTTGCCCTCGTACGAGTCATGTGACTTACTTGGTGATCTGCAGTACGTTCCTGTAACAGCCATACAGGGAGCTCTCAGCCGCTGTCCTGTACTTGGCCTTATACTTTGGCCCCACAGTGTGGATGATGTATCGCGCTGCTAGGTTGAAGCCTTTGGTCATCTTGGCCTCACCAGTGCGGCAACCTAGAAATTAAAAGAAACCTTTATTTGCCATTTGAACCATTTCACACAATTGATTGGAATGCGTTTGTCACATATCCCATCTTGTTCTGGATGAGGACACACACACACACACACACACACACACACACACACACACGGGAGAGCAAGCCTGGGGTCAGAGGACAGGGTCAGCCATTTATCCAGCACCCCTGGAACAGTTTTGTGGTTATGGGCCTTGCCTATGAACACTACTTGCCGGTTGTGGGATTTAAATCAGCGACCTTCCTGTCACAAGCACAGACACCTAGCCCACAGAGCCACACATCACCAGCAGACTAACTATGGGTGGGCGTGAGAAACATTTCATCAGAATGATTCCTACCAAGAGGAGGAAACCAACAATCCAGAAATAAGATGCAAAATATCAGCTCTCCATGTTAGGCCAACCACAGACAGAGTCCAAAAATTGTTCTACCATGCAGGACACTGGACATCAAGCAGGAAACGATACTGAAAGAAGGTACTGATACTGGATGAGAAGGCAGAGGAGGAGGAGAACTGGTGAAAAAGCTGCCCGACCCTTCAGCTTGAGCAGCTCCTCCCTGAGCTCTGGCCCAGCGTGTCGATGGATGCTGTCTGACACAGGGTTCTTATCTGTCAAGGTTTCATTACTCGTGTTGACGATGGCCGTGCAGTTCAGCAGGGCCACGTCTCCAGTGCTGGCAAGGAGGGAGGGAAAAAGATGTATGAAACACACAGGGCACAATGCAGGGGAACACCCTAAAAGAGGCACCATCACAGTCAAACTCAAATTAATTACACATAAAGCACACGTGAAATTAAACCAAATAAGTTGATGGCTGCTAAGATCACAGATTATCTTCAGGTGCAGTCACACAGTAATTTGATAGATACTTTGAAGTCTGCGGTTCCGGGTGCCCGGATTAGCTTGAGGTCACATTACAGACACTGACAAGCTGACACAGTGTCTTTTTGAAATGATGCAGCACATTGAATATAGCAGAAGGACAGCAAAGAACCACAGTCTGCAGCCACAAGGAGGCGCTGCCTTTTCTAGATTAGTTTCCATTTGAATGCCTCAAAATAACCTTTTGACCTCCACAGAATAAAAATAGAAAGCCTAAACATGGGTTGAGTACCTGGCCTTTCCCCTTCCTCAGGCTTTCAAGGTCGAGACTACAAAATGGCACTGTTGTTGCGGCTTTGGGCACTGGTCTGCACTTAACCTGACCTGAAACTTATGACCAAGTGTTGTATACAAACGACACGTGATAACATTTTCATACAAGGCCTGACCGTCTGGGGCATGCACAAAGTCCTCACACCATCTCACCAATGCTGCGAAGCCTAGAAAAGTGAATTTTTGCCTGGGCGCACACATTTATGTCTGCGAGATAACGAGGGAACTACAAGAAAAGAAAACAGCGCAGGAAGAAAATGAGTAAGAATTCTCCAGAAGAGGAAGAGACTCACAAGAGCACGATCTTCCTGTTGATGTCGTCACAAAAAGGAAAGGGTGAAGAAATGGTCCCTGGCAGGCTGCTGACACTGTCCTGGCAGGTGCCTATGTGGCTACTGGGGAGGCCTACCACCTCATCCACATGTCCTTCCTGTAACTGGTCCCATCTGTGCAGTGTCTGGACATTCACGAACTGTGAGCGGGCACCCAAGGGATCCATCACACACAGATGAACTGGAACCAAATTTCCAGTCCACGGTCACCACAGAGAATCCACCCAAGCCTCCTTTCAAGCTATGGAG
Source organism: Gymnarchus niloticus (assembly GCA_009936485.2). Classification (NCBI taxonomy): domain Eukaryota; kingdom Metazoa; phylum Chordata; class Actinopteri; order Osteoglossiformes; family Gymnarchidae; genus Gymnarchus; species Gymnarchus niloticus. The sequence goes on from JAACJT020000030.1 coordinate 334,006, forward strand.
ACACATCAAGCATACCGTCGTCAGAGGGTCCCCCCCCGTCCCGTGTGCAAAGGCAACAGTCCTAGGAACATGCTACAGAAAAAGCTTCACAACAGAACAGCATGAAATTTACACTGAAGGAACTTTGACTACATTAATAAAACTGTATTTTACTGAAACAGTACAGTGTGTAATACCTTGCTCTAGGGTACAAGAACACAGAACCTCTTGGGAGCTGAGCCTTCACACTTGTCAGTGGTGCCCAAGTTCCTTATCCCGGAAGCCCACGGTTACCTTCAATTTGTGGCCACAGAAACAAACACACACACACACACACACACACACATCTCCATCAGTTTGACTCGTGCCTTTATAATGACAACCACATGTTAAACCTATACATTTCTATGCCTAAACCTGATGTAGCGTTGCCATTTATGAGACCAGGAAAAACCAGTCTGGTAATGGGCTGTGACCAAACGACCAAATTCATTTTGCATAGGTGCGCAGTCGCTGGGGCTCAATGTCCAAGAGGAAAGACGTCTTAAATATAAACCTCGTGGTATACAACAATAAGCACCTTACAGAGGGGGGGCTAAATAAACTTAATCTGTTAATAGTTGACCAACAGAAAGTGGGCATGGTACACGTCAGATACACCAAGGAAAACTTCATATCTTCGAATGAGCAATGAGGGAGAAAGCGCAATAGCGAATGTAGTGATAAATAATACACGACTGGACTGTAGCGCAGAAACCTGGACGGATTAATACACTTTAGTTCTGGTCCAGTGAATCAGAATTGAGACGATGAACTGCAGCCGGGTGCTGGGTATCCCGGTCGCCTCAATACAACGCTGTACACGCTTTAATCTCCATCTTTCAGGCGAAATTTAAGTTAAATACATACATTAGATCTATTGTTAACACATACTCTTTCCACGAATTCTTACTGCTATTACTTTGAACTGAAAAGCAGCTCTATCACGGAAATGTTTAGAAGTTTTTTCAAGACCTTTTAAGTGAGAAGGAGCGTTAAGGTACAGTAAACGCCCCTCATGCTAACGAGGGGAGCGTCAGAAAACGGACGATTTCCCATGGAAACCAAAATTAATGTCCTCTACCAGCTTGATTGAGCAACACCAATCACCGGTCGATAGTTAGTTAAACCAGCAGCCCAGACTAACCAGTAACCAATATGTGCAGTTACTGAATCAAAAGGGCTGCCTGAGAAGCCGAAACATGTGACAAACTGTGGATGTGCATGAGTGAGCCAGCATTCTCATACTTCTTCCTGAAATAGATCTAAATAAGATCGATAATCTGACCAAAGAACAAAATACCGTTTAAAGTCTCTGGACGGCTAGCGTGTGCTGTCGAAACACACAGATTTGTTTCTCCTCATGGCGGCTCTTCAGCTTGCGATGCTATTTCCCCTTTTTCGACACACCATTATAAAACACGATTTTGCCGAGCCGTTTTCATCACGTTTCTTTAGCATTTACTACAAATGCGGGTCAGCTGATGTGCAGCACGCCCACCATCACTTCCTGTAGGGAAGACGTTAGGGATCATCACCATTGTACGTCTGCACATGTCGGACGAACGTCATATGTGATTAGCAGGCTATACTAAAATGATCGTGTAATATCATTATTGCAAAGACGTATAAACAATCAATATGTCCTCTATCTGAATATTCTAAATATTATCTTTGTCTTCGACATTATTCGTTTTTTAATATAATATATGCTTCTAGACTGCCCTTTTAAGAACGGTTGCGCCAGACAGAAATAGCCGATAACAGAGAGCGCTTGATGTTTCAGAAATGTTTTTCTGTCCTATTTTTCCTTTGTGTTAGCCGTGTAGGGTCTCTTAAACACGAATATTGTTGGCTATATATATTGTTGTACATGTTAAATATGGCAATTTTATGTTAAAGTTATGAAGAAACAACTATTCACACGCTATCCGGATCGATCTGTCGGAAAGTGATTGCAGTTCGTCGACTGTTTCCTCCGAGAGCTCGCGCGTGTCGACTGCAGTAACGTGTCGGTACGTTTACAAAACTTACGTGTTTTTAAATATTATTATAATTTCACATTTAACAGATGTCGCCGGAAATGTTATCTCTTGTATTTCAAATGTGTTTTAACTGTGGTGTGCATACGTCTTAGGAAGGTGACTCGTGTCGCACAGGTACAGTAAGCTGACTAGTGAGACACCACATGGTTTTGTGCAGTTAGTAATGTGGCGGTTTTAGCAGCCGACTGGACACGTGAAGTACACGCTTTAAAGTAAGTCTGGAAATGAACGAAACTAGTATCACATCGTTCTACGGAGTATTATAAATATGAAGGTCTTATATTGAACCCTTGCAATAGGTGCCATGACACTAATAAGTAAAACAAGACTATTACACGGTGGATTTGCTATCTGTTCATTTCCAGTTTAAATGTATGATTATACCAGTAACACGAATTTATCATGAGCCCGTGGTGTGAATTATCAGAATTAGTTTCATAACTGCCACATGGTATATAACGTGTGTTTTGATAACGTTGCGAGATTCCGCAGGCATTGCTTGTAGTTTTGGTTTTGCATTCAATAATTCACAACCTAAGTTAACCATCCGAAATATTTTGTCCCTTAGTCCACAGACCGCAGTACTGGCACCGTGACTTTCTGTCATGGGTTTGACCAAGCAATACCTACGCTACGCGGCCAGGGCCGTGTTCGGCGTGATTGGCAGCCAGAAGGCCAACATCGCCTACGTCACCATGAGGGGCGGGGAGAAGGGCCGTCACGTTGCCGTCGCCGCCTGCGAGCACGTTTTCATATGGGATGTGCGGAAAGCAGAGAAGGTAAGAACTTCATTAAGCATGTACACCACCGTACAGAATGTGAAAACCGAAATGCTACCATGATTTCACTGATTTAACCCATCATAGAATTTTCTATTCTTTTATAACAATTTGCGTTTAAATTTTTGATGCATTCTGACTGAGTAAATTCAGGTCAAGTATATGACAAGTATGTGATTTGAATTTGCAGCTGTTTTGGTCTTGTAACTTGATTAGTGTTGTACCTTCTGCTCTACAGTGGGTTAAAATGCAAATGGTCCAAAGCAACAAGAAAGCCCAGTCATGATTTTAGTTTTGCTGACCTACCTGTTTTCAATCCCAGGTCTTGATTCTCCAGGGGAGCAAATATGAAGTGACCTACTTGTGTCCGTCGCCTGATGGTGGGCACATCGCCGTTGGCTATGAAGATGGCACTGTCCGCATCTTCAGCCTGTTGAGTGGCGAGAGCAGTATCTCCTTTAGTGGACATAAGTCTGCGGTCACTGCCATAAACTATGATGGACTTGGGGCCAGGCTCGTGACTGGGTCAAGGGTGAGATTAGAGAAATGTTGTGTTTTCCTCAGTTTTTTTTATTGTTTATGCCCCTTGTATTTAGTGGCATTTTGACCAGTGTTAATACCTTCAGTAATTAGTATTTTCTTTCCACTTATGTTTCAATCTCCAGTGTAACCTAAATTTGATTCCTGGTCTTCTATATAGGATACCGACGTTATTGTGTGGGATGTGATTAACGAGTGTGGCCTGTATCGTCTGAAAGGCCACAAGGATGCCATCACTCAGGCGCTATTCCTAAAGGACAAGAATCTGCTGGTTACTAGGTACCATGCCAGTCACATGATCTGAACTCACTTAGCCGCCAATGAATGACATCCAGTTGTGTTGTTCATCCTGGTCTGAAGTTAGCGTGTTGTTTAAAGACAGACTTTCAACTGTAAGGTTTCCAGTTGACTCGACCTGAATTAACTCCAATTCACTTTGGATGATAGCTAAACCAGTCAAAGTGATTTTAATGTATTAAAATTTTACTTGTAAGAATTGTTTACAATTGGACATACATTTCCAGTTATGATTATCTAAAAAGGCTGAAACTTTTTCTCTTAATCTTGAACGTTTCACTCAGAAAGCAGTTTCTTCTCACTGTATAAAGACATACTTTTGTGCATTTCATAGTAAAGCTAATGTAATGTTTTCCAGTTCAAAGGACACGTTTGTGAAATGGTGGGACCTCGATACGCAACACTGTTTCAGAACCATGGTTGGTCACCGCAGTGAGGTGAGGGTTACTCCCGTGGTAGTGAGAGCCAAGTCTCTTACTGATCTGCCAGCCACTTTTTAGGGTGGATACCCGTTGAGTCATTATTTTGTCCATTTGTCTCCCAGGTTTGGGGGATGGTTCTGCTGAATCAGGAGAAGCGACTGGTTACAGGATGTGCAGATAGTGAGCTCAGGGCCTGGGACATTAGCTACCTGGAGCAGGTGAGAGCCACTCGGCCAGTGTAGAGTCCTGTGTTTGCTACACCACTGTGAAACACTAGGTTCAGAATCAGATCTGCTGTTTGGTTACCAGACAATTATAATGGGATGTTGAGGTGTTACACCTCAGTCACTGCCATTGACCAAATGCATCAAGCATCACTTTTGATTTCTGTGGTCTGTGTGAGTCATGTGACCCAAGTAACTCTGTATCCTTACAGAAATTGAGGCTCCGTATTGTAGAGATGGGTGCATGGACTAATTTAACAGGTTATTTGGTTTCTCAGGGACTGGAGTATGGGGAACCCAAAGAGAAGAAAGTGAAAGGTACACTTGAGAAGAATGAGGAGGAAAGTAAAGGCTTAGATGAAGATCCCGAGGAGGTGTGTTCTCAAGGCCCGATCGGTCTGGTCCCTGAGATGCCTAACCCACATCTGTCATACTCGTATTTGTCTTATTTCTGAAAGGCTTATAGACATGGTAGGGACTCACGTTTTTTAACCCCTATGCCAGAGAATCCTGAGCTGCAAAAAGGCTGGTTCCATTCTGAGAAAAGCCAGGGACAGGGTGGTCACTCTGACAGCTGACCCTAGAGCTAAAGTGCTGGTCTGCCACGTGAGTAAGCCCCTGTTGACCGCTTTAGCAAAGGTAGTGCTGCAGGAAGCTGGTGTAAGAGAAGGTCTCTACGTAAGGGAAATGTGTGAACTTCATGTGCGTCTTCCATTTTTGTGTCTTTGTGAAAATGTACTGTTGGTCTTCTTTGACTGGCTGAATGTGTAGGAAATGTCAGAAGATGGATTGCATTGACACCTTGTTTGTTCTGGATTTTTTTTGCTTTTAATAAACAGCATTTCATGTAAAGCTGGGCAAATGAGTGTAGGTCATTGTTGGGAAGGTATTGATGTGACTGATTGGTCATTGGGTTTGTGGTTTTGCTGGGAGAAGGTCCATAATTGGTTGTCTGATAAGTGAGTCACTAAGTTATTTTGGTGGGGCAGGTCTGTGATTGGTTGTGTCATGGGTGGAGTCCATGTGTCTCTCTAAAGGGTACAGATGCCATTTTAGAGGTCTTCATGGTGTTGCCTGAAGATGAGGTGCAGAGGAGGATAGAGAAGAAGCTGAAGAAAGCCAAGAAAAAGGCCAGGTCTGATGGGGGGAGTGAGATTTGACACAGCCTTGGTGGGTTTGTTTCAGCCAGCCATGTTATTTTCTCAGCAGATGACTTTGGGGGATGCAGTCTGCTTAAAATAAATAGTGTAATAATTACATCATATTGTGTGGCCTCAACTGTGGTCCAATTTTCTTTAATATTCTACAAGTAAATCGGCACAGCACTGTTTTGAAAGCACATAAGTCCAATGTATGACCCCTGAAGCTTGAGTTGCCTCTGGCAGGGCCCAGGCAGAAACAGATGAGGTCCCAGAGCCTGTGGTGGAGAGGCAGCTGGCTGACGAGATTCTGAAGCTGGCTACTATTAAAGCTTCCTCCAAGATCAGGTCAGTTGCCACACCGTTGTGCATTTGTACTCAAGGAACTAAATGATTTATAAACAGATTAAACATGGGCCTGTGGTATCAGTGAGCCATGTAATCTGAGCAGCTCCTTAACCTCAGTATTCCCTGTTATCTGGCCAGGTCAGTGGACTGCCAGCTATCCCCCAGTGGTGAGATGAAGGTGGCCTTGCTTCTGCAGAACAACACTGTGGAGACATACAGCCTGAACACTACGGAGAAGAGCCCCCAGGGCACCAAGACAGCTCGCTTGACACTGAGCGGCCACCGAACAGATGTCCGCACTCTGGCCTTCAGCTCTGACAACATTGCTGTGCTCTCTGCCTCTGGAGACACAGTCAAAATATGGAACAGGTGATGGGTTGGGGATCGCATCACAGGTTTGGGTACTTACCCGAGTGCTGGTGTCTTCAAGTTCACTTATAGGTCCTGCTCTTTCAGGATCCTAAAAAGAAAGGCAGCCAAACGGCAGTTAACAGGCCTTGAATGACCGTGGTCTTCAATGGTCCCGGAGTTCAGTATTAAGCTAAACTAGCAGCAAATTCTGGACTTCTACTTAGTTTCTGGTTGGTCAGACTGTCAGGAGCTCTAATAGGAAGTTCCTCTCCATCTCAGGTCCACTCTGCAGGTAATCCGTACTATGATGTGTGAGTACGCTCTCTGCTCTCTCTTTGTCCCTGGAGACCGACAGATCGTCCTTGGAACCAAGGTATTGCTGGGTGTTTCTGTGATATGCTTGTCCATTACTATAGGCAGCCTTTATGACTATTATTCTAATCACTGTGCCACTTGATGACCTCCTTCGACCAGAGTGGGAACATCCAGATATTTGATCTGGCTTCAGGAAGCCTCCTGGAGACCACACATGCTCATGATGGGGCACTGTGGTCCATCGCCCTCTCACCTGATCAGGTATTCTGTGCACGAGTGTGTGTCTGGTTACTAGCCTGTTGTCTATATTCACCATACTGTCTGTTCACTTCATGTCCCAGTTCTTTGTATTTAGCTTGGCTTCCTGTTTTTCAGCCCTTCTGTTGTTTCACTATTTTCTTTTGTGTTCAGAGGGGCTTCGTGACTGGCAGCGCTGACAAGACCGTGAAATTCTGGGATTTCGAGCTGATCAAGGACCAGGAGTCCGGAAACAGCAAGTGGGTTTTAGTGTGTTTCACTCAGGTAGTCCCTGTGGAGTGACTCAGTGCCATCCCTGTGTGAGCCTGAGATGTAAACCATGGCGGAGCTGCTGATGGTTCGAAAGGATGGAAGGATCAGTAAATAGTAAAACTAGATCCGTTCTATGTAAGCAGAGAGAGTAGTCATTGCATAGTACAGTGTGTATGATTATGCAAAAATGGTGAATGATCTTTCCTTTGTTTTGGTACAAATGTGTCTATTGGGGCTGCAACAAATTTTCAGTCATTTTCATAAATTAGTGTTTTGAGTGAGTAAAAAAAAACATGCATACTTATCATGTTTAATGGTTACTTGGACACTTCTGAAAATGGGAGAATTACAGAACCTTCTGTTTTCAGCCTACTTTAAATGCAGATTGGCAATAGCAATCTGTAGCACCGCGTTGAAGGGAAGACACGAAAATCAAACTGGTCGTAAATGGGCAAAACGATCCAAAACATTTTTCCACCAAAGTGGGGGACGGTTTTGCACAGTGTGAAACACGCATAACTGAATTTGCATTGCATAACAGCACACATGGAAGGAAATCCATCCACCCATTTTCCAAACCAACCCACTTTGGAATAGCTGTAATCGTCACTGCTGTTTTCTTCACCAGTGTTACCAGCAAACTCATTCAGATTTTGTGTGTGTGTGTGTGTGTGTGTGTGTGTGTGTGTGTGTGTGTGTGTGTGACATGCTCATCAGGAGGCTGACGGTGAAACACACGCGCACACTGCAGCTGGACGAGGATGTTCTGTGTGTGTGCTACACTCCTGACCAAAGACTGCTGGCTGTCTCTCTCCTGGACTGCACCATCAAGGTGTTCTACACTGACACACTGAAGGTGTGTAGCTTACACTCCTCGCACACAATCACAGCAACCCCCCCCTTTCTCATGGCTAAAATGAGTGTCAGGCCTTCCAAATTTATTTAAAAAAAAAAACTGATTTATAATTTTCAAATCTTGAAATTAATAATTGTGGTTTTATTGATTGTGGAAGCCAGTATTTATTATGTGAGCTGTTTTGGTGTGACAGCTATTGTCAATTCTGGTATTGATTATACCATCAAACAGATTTAGAACTATTGAGAAATATCGGTGCAGACAATTCACATGCTGCTCCTTTCTCTTCTCCAGTTCTTCCTGTCGCTGTATGGACACAAGCTTCCAGTTCTCTGCATGGATATCTCTCATGTGAGTGACTGGACTACATGTCTGTCAGGCAGTCATTCAGCCCTCCAGTTACATATTTTCTTAATCCTGTTTATCTTACTTGCCATAGTTTTTATAGCTATAGTTTCTTGTGGGAGAAATACTCTGTGGTATCGGGGTGTTGAGTGGATAGCAGTTTTTAGGATTATTTTGCCAGGTGTGTTTCTCTAAGGTTTGTAAGTCCCGTCTGCATGTGTTCCCACAGGATAGCACTCTTATTGCCACCGGCTCTGCAGATCGCAATGTCAAGATCTGGGGTCTAGACTTTGGAGATTGCCATCGTTCCATGTTTGCACACGATGACAGGTAGGAACCAAGACTCCCACTGACACCATGACTGAAAAGTCATAAAGCCCCCCAAAATCTGTGTGCCTCTGCAGCCTTTGTTACAGCCTCATGAGGGCAGGTCACAGAGGTCTTCCTCACCGTGTGTTCCCTTTTTCAGCGTCATGTTCCTCCAGTTTGTACCTAAAACCCACCTCTTCTTCACGGCCGGGAAGGACAAAAAGATCAAACAGTGGGATGGGGACAAGTTTGAGCTCATCCAGACATTAGAGGTGAGACTCAGATTCAGAATCACAATTTTAGATCTTCAGGATCTGATGGATCTTATTTATACAACATTTAATTACCACAGAGAAAAATAAGCAGGTGAAAAACGATCCTATGATTACTGGAGAGTGCTTGACTTTTTCACTCTTGATCTTCAGGGACATCACCGTGAGGTGTGGTGCCTGGCAATCAGCCCCAACGGGGACCACCTGGTCTCGTCGTCACATGACAAGTCTCTGCGGCTGTGGGAGAGGACCAGGGAGCCCATCATCTTGGAGGAAGAGAGAGAGATGGTGAGAGTTCAGAAACAGAGGGGAAGAAAATGGTGATTGTGTTAGGGGATGGAATGAACAGAGGATGATGGCGAGGATGTGGGCAGAGGAGGATGATGTGGGCAGGAAGGGGAAGCAGATGATGTAGGTAACTGGGGAATGGCAATGGGGGTGGGGCTTGAACTTCTGTGTAAATGCTGCCCAGTAGAACGGGGGGTTGGTTAAATATTGTTGAATATTTACTGTTTACCAAAAATTTTTTCCAGGAGAGGGAGGCAGAGTTTGAAGAAAGCATGGCAAAAGGGGAAGAGCCTGTGGTAAACTGCTTCTATCTCAGCTTCTCTATGCCCATGAGCGATCTGTGTATCAGGTTACACATACAGGGGAGTGTACAGGCTTGTAAGGGCATTTTGGTTAAGCACCTCACCTACCTTCTAGGTTCCTGGTGAGACACCAGGAGAAGCAGGACCTGCTGGGAAGAAAACTGTGGAGACAGTGAAAGCTGTGAGTGTTCTCTAGACTGGGAGGCTGAGGGTTCTAGTGTAAAAAAATGTGTATAGCAGTGTTTTTCTTTTTTGAATATTTCTGAGGCAAGTTTGTTGTTTGTTTCTCTGTTTTAAGGCGGAACGCATAATGGAAGCCCTGGAGCTCTACAGGGAAGAGACCAAGAACCTGGAGGATTACCAAGCAGCCTGTAAGGCAGCCGGCAAGCAGGTAGGACACCCAGATAGGGCATAGTCACCTGAGCATTTTTGCCATACAGAAGTTGACACACTTGCACTAACCTGGGCTTCTTGCTTACCAGTTACCACCCCCCAAGCTGAATCCAGTTCTTTTGGCCTTTGGGAGCACAGTGAGTAAACTTAAAGCTGAGAGCTTCAGAATAGTTCATAAATACGGCCTGTACATAAACAAGTATATTAATCTTTTTTTGTTTACTGAGCATCCTGATCATATAAAATTCATAATTCTTGGATTATTCTCTCATATTTCTGCTTGATTTCTCATCTGACAGCCTTCACGTTATGTATTGGAAGTCATAAGAAAAGTCAAGTCCAGGTATTACAAAGCTTTATATAGTTTTTAAAATGATTGATGTCTGTTAAGCTTCTTTTAACATCCTGATCCATTTATATCCTTAAATGTCATTGCTGTGCCACTTGCCTATAGTCTGTCTGTATGATGCTTTTCAGTTCTGTGGTGATGATATTGAGAGGGCATTTATATCCTTTTTAAAGGAGTGCCAAGGCAGGTTGTCCCTGTAGTCACTCTTTTATGGGAACTGGATGAAGACATGAGGTTTTCTTTTGCATGGATGTCTTGGCTGTAGACCTTATGTTTTCGTGATGGCTCTCTTGACTGTGTTCTGACCCTACAGCGAACTGGAGGTCTCTCTTTTAGTGCTACCCTTCCAGTACATCCCTGACCTGCTCTCCCTCTTCAATGGCTTCATCCAGGATGGCCTAGAGGTGGAGCTGGTTTGCCGGTGTCTCTTTTTTTTGCTCAGGTACGTATCATTTGCACCAGGGCTGGAAGGAAACCTGACCTAAAACCAGGTTTGCAAGAGTTTTCCATTGGTCAGCCAGATATCAACTGTCTGACTCAAGTCAGTTGTACTGTGGTCATGTGCTGCTTATCATTATAGGCCAAAGAAGTTCAGGTGGCAGAAGTTCATTCCTTCATTAGCACAGAATGCTTTTTATTTGCACACATGTATTCTATATATGCAAATTTTTCAGATAAGTGTTGTATTAATGAAAGGATTATGTTGTGTGGCTAAAGATTGACTAGTACGTATCCCTCCCCCAGAATCCACTTTGGCCAGATATCCAGCAATCAGATGCTGTTGTCAGTCATCAACAACCTAAGAAGCAACACAATCTCCAAAGTGCGGGAGATTAGGGTGAGTGATTCCCTCAGGACCACAGATCAAGTGGAAATGGGAGGGTTGTTGTTTGAGATCAAATTTGCTTTAAGCCATGACTGAGATGTGGGGTGGAGTCCTGGGATTAAAATCACCCATTAGCTGGGTAAAGTATGAATCTTTCGCATTGGAATTGACTGGTAACTTTGAGGTCAGACACTGCACCTCTGTTTATGTGAAAACCCTAGGCTGACTTTTTCTTCTCCATCAGGATTTACTTGGTTTTAACAGTGCCGGTCTGCAGTACCTGCAGCGTGAAATTGAGGCCAGGGAAGACGTGATGTTTTTTGCTGATGCCACTGACCGCTTTGAGGAGAAGAAGAGGAAGAGGAAGAAGAGGGAGCGAGCCATCCTTACCATTGCCTGAGACATACCTCTGGACCTCTGGATACATCAGTGTGTCAGTGGACCGTTTCTGACACAGAGAATGTAAAGGGCTGACAGTCCACACCCTACGCCTGATTTTTACACCCGAGGATAAGTTGTCGTACTTTTCTAGTGGTAGTTCCATACCGGTGACCTTGCACAGAAATAAATACCATGATAGCTCAGCAGCATCACAGAACAAGTCTTGTTCTGTAGGGTCAGGTTCTGGCAGGTTAACTGGCTTCTTCAGGAACATTCATAGCTGTGTTTTGACATATGGAACTTGTTCCTATGATTGTATGTATGGTTATGGTTCATAAAACATGTTTTATATGCCAGTTTTTTTTTTAATAAAGCGGTAAGATGATGTTTGGTAATTCCATTTTGATGATGCTCCACTGGGGAGCAACTGTCATTAAGTGGTGATCTTGTAGACTTCATGCCCAGCATTGAGGCCACTGTAGGGCAAGCAGTGGAGCTGCACATGGCCTCCGCCTTTATTTATTATGTTTGAGTCATACTGAACAGTAAACAAAATAATGCCAGAGATATTTTTATTTATAAACGGCTAAATATTGTGACTTACCAACAATACTAAAACAACAAAGCATGGCTATTGATGCCCCATTCCAGACCATTTTCCAAATTGGCTGTATCTTCTCACAGCTCCAATTCAGCATTTTCAGGAAGGACCAAGGATCTGTTCTCCAGCTAACAGTTTAAAGAAGAAAAGTGCTTTTACTTTGAGTTGCTCTATCCCAAAAAGTTGGGTCATAACTGGGAGCAGATTTTAAGGACGCTGTAGAAAGTGTGGTGCTTTGAGATGAGTAGGCCCCTAGTTAATAGTCCACACCTTAGTTCTATAACCAGTAGCTGTCAATTCAAGGCTTGGTAAGGGCACAGCGTAAAGAAGATAGTATATGTTAACAGATTCCCGTGAAGTAGAGGACCTCTGTCTATAGACCTACCTGTGCCAGGAAACTGCCTCTGAAATTGGGGGACTCCCTGTTCGACATTGGGTGTTCTGGAGACAAGGCGAGCCTTGGTCATACCCATCCTTACCAGAGGGGTGTCCTGCTGGACCTTGTTATCATACAGCTTCTCTGATAGCACTGGTGGGGGATATGTTAAGGGACTGGGTTTGATTAAGGGGATTTCATCAAAGTCTATACAATGGTATGGTGAGCACTATTACGCATTACAGTGTCTGTTAAGCTGGCTGAGGAAGGAGAACATCGACTAGACTCCATCAGAGAATCTGATTCCAGAGGGAGCTTTATGATAGGTAAAAGTGAGGCTAACTGATATGGAGGGTGAAGAACAGAGAGGTGTTTGAGGGGCACATATACAACAAGCACATGGTGAGGATGTAGAATGCAGGTACGATCATGTGCTGTGCAGGTGTGTGTGTGGTTCTGAAAGCAGGAACGCACATTCAGCCAAGAACCATGAGGTTACTGTAACCAAATGCACCATTAAACCTAACTGGATTGATAAGCTCCGCAGTGTTGTTGTACACCTAGTTTTTCCAGCACTGTCACTAATCTAGCTTCCAACCACTTAACCAGTACAGGTTCTGGAGGGGCCAGAGCCTATTCCGGGGATCATAAGGCACAAGCTGAGGGTATACCCTGGAAGGTATGATAGGCCACTGCAGGACACTCACATGGTGCTTGGAAGTTATCTTAAACCATCTTTGATGTTTCAACCATCAATGCTACAAGATCAATGGCTGTAGGATATTTGCAGACACAGGGAGGTAGAGGATCTCTGTCTCTGTTAGGATCTCTATTTGGTGAGAGAAGTGTGCCTCTCTCTCTGGGTCTTGCTGCTCCAAGGCTGTGGCAAAGAGTTCAACCTGCAGCTGAGTCTTCATCCCTGCTGCCACCTGTGGGAAGAGAGAAGAGATGACAGCTGTGACAAGGAGAGAGTATGATGGTAAGAGACGGCAGACTGCAGGTATGGAAGAGATGCCGTGTGACCGAAAGGTCGTATCGCACCAACACATCATCACATGTAGGCAAACTCACCGGACCAGGGGTGTAGATTACTCTGAGCCCAGTGACAGGAGGCGGCTGCTTCACACTGAACCTGTAACAGCAGGGAACACTGTGATTCAGCCATGCACTGCATCAAGGAACACTGGGATTCAGCCATGCACTGCAGCAGGGAACACTGGGATTCAGCCATGTACTGCAGGTATGGTGATGGCCTCCTTTCAGACATTCTGATCACTGGACAGCACCAAAATTATTCAGAACAAGGGACATGCAAGAATAACCTGGGGAACAGCTAGCATAGACTAAACAGTTATCTTAATAGTTGGGCTGTCGGCAAGTCCCCCCTCCCTGAGGTTAAACAACACAGGTTATGGTGTGGGGTTTTTTACCTGCAGGAGTCAACTCCTACATTCCTCATGATCACAGGGATGCAGTAGGTGGCTCCCTCCCTTAATACTCCAAACTCCACCTCAGCAGGTAGGAGCTCAAACCCCCGTGGGATGACCTTTGAGACTCTGCCTAGGCCCTGCATTGACACTGTCCGCAGCTTTCTCCTCACTGGTTCTTCTATGGTTAGAAACTGGGCATTTAGAGGAGAAAGGCAGGCAATGTCTGAATGTAATGTCTGAAAGACAGGATAAAAATTTAGTATTGTATTAATCTGAGATACTGTATATTGCAAAGTTTCACATTGTTTTAATAGAATATACTTTATTTAATGGTTCAAGTAGAACCATCCATCCATCTTTTAATCACTTACCTTGTTCAAGGTTGCAGGGGAACCTGCCATCTATTCCATCAGCCACACAGCTGTTGTACACCCTGGATGGGATGCCAGTCCATTCCAGGGTACATACACACATACACTCATGTAATAATAGACTCTGAGCAATTTAGAGATGCCAGTTAGTCTACGTCAGCCAGCATAGGGCACAAGGCTGGGGTACACCCTGGACAGAGTGCCAGTTCATGGGGGGCAGGGACACACACACACTGTGGGAAGAAAGGAGAGTTCTAGGAGGAATCCTGTATAACCCAGGAAGAACATGCAAACACCACAAGAAGAGCAGAGGCAGGATTTGACCCCAACCCTGGAGGAGTGGGGTAACTTAGCCACCCTCAGCTGGCTGCCCTCAAGGACAATAATGCACCGAGAATGTCCTTTATTGCGATTATATTTCAGTTAACAAGATCTCCTGCGTCTGACTGCAGAATGAAATAAAGACTCCATCCTGAAGATGACAGAGGCACTGTCTCTCTAGCAATATGCACCTCATACCTTGTGATTAGGCAGGCTCCTGGGTTTAGTACTCAGGAGGCCAGGGGGGAGGGGCACCCTCTGCTTGCGGAGGTTTACTGTCACGTCCATGGCCAGGCTGAGTGGACTGCTGCCCTCTTCCGTCACAGAAAGTGACACCACCTGGGGCTTGGGCCTCCTGACTTCCTTACGTTCTGGAGGCGAATGAGGTCCCTCCATCTGGTCCTTTGAGGTGGGAGCATGGCCATTCACTGGTTAAGACACATCAGGGGCGAGATAGGGAGCGAGATAGAGGTCAAATGCAGTCACACCTGGATAACTGTGGTAAAAGACTAGCTTCATCACAACACTGGGGAATGAGCTGACAAATGTTAGGTTCTAACTGCTATTGTTGTCTGCCTGTGCTTTCATTTTGCATCATAGCCATTATTGATAAATATTTGTGCTTTGGGGAAATCATGTTCGTATGAACTTCAATACAGAAATGAACTGAAGTTCACTGAACCTCAATTTAAAAATGAATATTTAGCATTTCACTGTACTTTAGCATGTTTGAACTAGTAAATATTGTGACTCCTGACTAGACATTAATGTGTACAGTGCTGATCCAAAAAGTCAAATTTATTCAAGTGAGCAGGGAAACGGGAGAGGCTTACTGGGGTTGGGCCCTGAGCAAGACAGCTCAGCGTCCTGCAAGGTGGGACTGTCAGGCTGTCCTTGGACCACTGCTTCACTTCCTACGGTATGAGAAGGGCATGGGGTCTAAGAATGTTTGTCTCCAGGAAACACATTCAAGACAGATTTAACAGCCAAACTGCAAGTGATATTCTTTGACTTAAATGAACAAATGTGAATGTCTGTCAAACACCTCTCATATTTAGAACTAAATTTTGATCAGAACATTCACCCTAAATCTTGTTTGTTAACAGAAACATGTTAGCCCTGTTAGCCATGTTAGCATTAACTGGTACCTTAGCAAAGGTTTACTGAATGAGATTACAGTCTATAATGCTCTACAGCTTGATACTAATTAAAGCCATTGTTTATATATTAAACCTAAAAGGGACTGAAGAGTACATCTACTCAGACAATGTTTAACCACAACATCATTAATTTCCTGAAAAACACAGGAGGTATAATCGCATCAGGCACTGGAGAGTCCTGTGAGCTGATGAATGAGTCACAGTAAAGCCTGCGAGAATGATGTTGAGGTCATGGATTTTACTGGAATTTGGTGAAGCATTCCGAAGGAATTCCTGGATCTCCGGGTTTGGTCCTGTCCTGGGAAATGGTGGGAGTGCTTTGGAGAGAGACTCCATGTCAGGGACCTTTAAGGAGAAAACACAAACAAGAGTAACACCACTAATCTCAAAACGGGTCGGAACCCATCTGGATGAACCTTCAGCAGTGAAAGATACATTGGGCACACAGACAGTAAGTAGCCTTTGATCATGAAAGTGAGGTACTGCTAAGGTCAGAAGATATCTTGACCAAATACAGGTCAGGACTACAGAAATAAAGATACACAGCCTATTATTAATAACAACCTGACAGCTGCTACTAAGGGTTTGCTCCAGCAATTGTGTAACGATCTTGGTTTTGGTGACCTGGACTGCAATGGTACCTCTTGCGTGAGCTGGAACACCATTCCAATGTCAGAGTGAAAATATGGAGGCACGAGTCTGGTTCTCAGAGCCTCTCGCAACTGACGCTCTTCACGGAGCTCCTGTCTGGATCAGTGTCAAAGGTAAAGCAGCAGAACATTAGACAGAAGCTTGAACTGGCAGAAGACTCTGAACATACCCTCATAGTGGCCACATGCCATTATATCAGGTACAGAATAGGCATGTCAATGCAGGTTAAGGAAGGTTAACAGCGTAAGAATGGATGTGACGACCACGGAGAGAAATCGTTACCTGTACCGCTCCAACTTGCTTTGCCACAAAGACTCACGCTTTTTTCCACCATGGCTGCAAGTAACAGTAAAATGCTTATGTTGTGCAGATAAAACACTAGCCAGAGAATGTCCTTGCTGATTTAATGTGGTCAGGTCTCTCAGTCTGTCTATTTACGTTATAGTTTGATGCCTGCACTGCCATAATTGGCCAGTTCTAAGATACAGCAAAGCAGCCTGTCAGGAGTAGAAGAAGCTGGAGTACCCAATGCTGTGGAGCAGACCGGGGCATTATATGGGCCCTCGTGCTGATTCTGACTGGCCCACCGAAGGTCCAAGACAAACCCTACCATTTCACACATCAAGTAAAGCTGCACGATTAAGTGTTTTTCAATCACAACATCAATTTAGACCTCTATGGAATCTCATTCTTACTGGACAACAATTCTGCTGTTTACATTAGCATAGAGATGAGTTGCATCAAATCAAACCCTTACTTTTTCTCCCTAAAGATGCTTTTCCCATTGCAAAATGAATTGACCTAATCAGTGCCGCACCGCGCTCCTAGGGGACAGTGCCAAAAGCGTGAATCTCCACCATCAACCTCGCTGATGACATGCCGTGCCATCTGATTGGTCGTAACACTGAAGTGTGAAAACTTCTGAATTAAATAAACATATCAGAATACTACTAATAATAGAGAAGAAATATTTTGCTGAAGAATCATGAGAGAAAATCGCAATCTCTGTTCTGAGTGAATAAAATTGTGCCTGAAATTTTACCCAGAATTAGCAGCAGCCCTAATATCAAGCTAAAAAGTCTAGGGCAATTTCCTAAATTGGTCTCTATTTTTAAATTTAAGACTTGCGTTGTTGCCTCTCTCAATGACGATGATGATCTGTCAGCTGTGTTGCATATAGCAACATCAGGAATTACATCAGACTTTAATGCATTAGTTCAAGTTTATCAGGGACTTGATTCCTCCCACTGAATAATATGGCAAAATATCCATTGATTGTATTTTGTGCAACAGATAAACGACAATTGTAATGTTTATATATACTTTTTTTCCTGGGGGGGGGGGCCACATGAGAAAATCCTAATTGTTGATGAGGGCCAAACAAATTCTACCATGCCATAACTGTTTGTGTGTGTGTGTGTGTGTGTGTGTGTGTGTCTGTGTGTGTCTGCGTTTGGCCCTCATCAACAATTAGGATTTGCTCATGTGACCCCCCCAGGAAAAATAATTGTCCACCCCTGCTGTAGCGGAAAGTGAGAGACCATTAATGAGAGGCTGGGAAATGGGAACATGGCACCCACCTGTCAAGACAAGCGCTGTCTGGGACATCGCCATCTGGTGGTGATGATGGGGAGAACGCGCGAGCATACAAGGCAGCCATGTCCACTGATCCCCCATGACATCACGCCCACAGCACAGTTATATTGATACAGTAGACAGTCATATTAGAGCAACACAAAACATGTCAAATATCATCAGTTGTGAGCTGTGATGCAGTTGTCCAGTAGCCATCTTGACATCTTGGGTCAAAAATCGGTGATTGAAGTTACTCACCACTGCCAATTCTGTTCTCTGTGGCATCCCGCAAGTCAGCCATGTCTGAGAAAGACTGCAAAGACATGGAGTGGAGTGGACAGATTTAGACGTACACCCTCTCTAAGAAGGCTACATCAGTGTAGTACATGTTGCCACAGCTCACCGGGACCAAGTGCAGAAGTTTGCTGGCATGGACCCTCTCCTGTACCACATGCAGCTTCTCCACCTGTGACTCCTTTGACAGGTGGAACCTCCTCAGCAGATGGTTCATATAGTCCTGCATGATAAGGAGCAGCCAGGTAAGCTTGCATGAGTATGGCACTGCAGACAGGTGAGTGGGTGCTGAGGTCAATGTGTCGAGGATCAAGTCTTCCATGTAGCTAGCAGGTTGTACAGAATGCATGTCTGTTAAGAAGCTGAGGTGTCAAGGACCTAACACATGACTTGCAAAAATTAAAAAATCAGCTTATAGTTGAAGGCCTTCAGACAACAAATCAAGCAAATGTGAACAAATCATATGTAGGCATAAGGCAGAATTAAATGAGTGTAGAAGAAACATTAAAATGGACAATGAGAGTTAAGCAATGACAGAAGGTCACGGTAAAGTTATTACAGGGCATGGTCTTTCTCCACAAGTCCTTCGCAATGTCGCTGGACTGAAACTTAAGTCAGCCTGATTTTTGTGGAAGCTGAATAGTTTCAAAGAGCTGTTGCCCCTCCTGATGAGAAATCTAGACTGCTCGTTAAACAAGGTCTGTTCAGGATGACCAAACCAGCAATTCAGCCTTAAAAAAAAAAAAGGACAGGGAGATCAATACTGACTGCCCACACAAAATGGAGAAATGAGGCCCTAAATGCCACATGGTACTGTCAGTTAATCACCACTGGTTTAACTAGCCTCTCTTTTCATGTTCTCGTTGATGGCCACTGAGGCTTCAGAACTTTAAGTTGTGCAAGATTACAGTCATTGACTCACACCGGCTGTGGTTTAATAATGAGCAAAGGGTGACAGAGGCTAGTAAAATAGTGGGACAAAAGATGAACTGACAAGACAATGTCCAGTATAGAAAGTCCAATCAAAGTGGACATTGATCAGTGAGCTGTCCCACCGTAAGGCGCCTCTCCAGCTCTCGCCGCAACTGCCTGCTGATTGGCTGGTACTGTATGAGCTGGCGCACCTCCAGGGCCTCAGGGCAGCCCTGCAACGGAGGGTGCAATGGAGGGGATGGGATCTCACTCCGGGACAGGTCCCTGCTCATGGACGTACCGAAAGGGGGATCAGGTGTCCGGCTCTGGAAGCCCAAAAAGACCAGAAATGAATATGTCAGCGCAATGTATTTTATATTACTATAGTAATAATATATCACTACTGTTACTAGACGTACTGATACTAAACATGTTTTTATCTTATATGCTTTATACATTTTTTCATTCTTCTTTTGACAACTAACAAAGCAGACTCAATGGTTCACTCCAGAAAGTACTTGGAAGAGGCAATAAACAACGCGAAAAATCCTGTTTAAACATGCTACTTGTTGTTACCTCTCTTGAAGGGAACACGTCCCACTTCCTGAACCTAAGGTTGGCTGGCATGATGTCCCGGTTCTGCTTCTGGACATTCCAGCAGGAGGCGCTGTCCTTCAGGCAGGGCTTCAGCACAGTGATCCCCAGCACACCTGGAGAACATGGAGGCGTAGACACATCTATACACAGCTAGAAAGATCCCTGTAACTACAACATCCACCAGTGTATGGGTCTTCAGAGCTTGTGTATGGTCAAGGATTCGGAGCTTATGAATACACATGCAGTTTAAGAAGCTGTGCGTGCATCTTTCTAATGGGCACAGTACAGCTTGGTGACCTACCTGGAAATTCAGCAATAGCTTCCTTCAGCACTGCAACTGTAGGGTCAGACTGGGCTTTGAGCAGGAAGTCCTCGACATCCTGATGACGGAGCAGTTCCACACCGGAGCCATCAGCATGGACGATGAAGAACCTGGAACACAGGTGAACATTACACTCTGGGTGCTTACTGCAATTTTCAAGGATACAGAACACGTAAGTGTATCAGCTGAACCCCTTCTTAACAGCAAAATACTAAAAGCTAATGGCAAAATGTCAAAATGACAACATAAAAATGACAATGGGCAAACTCTAAGAGTCACCTTAACACCAAAGGAAGAATGCTGACTAGTGTAAATAAAACCATGTTATTCCCAGTCTTCAGGATTTGAGTAACCAAAAATGAACTCACGGACAGTAAGTGGTTTCGGAAAAGTTCTCAAAAGAGACACTAAGAGAACCAGTAATGACAGATCATCAGGCACACCTGGCTGAGGGTTCTCCGTGCCCCACAGAGACCATTCTGGAAATCTTCCCTCCTTTCAAATTCCTTTGCTCCTCTTCCTCCACCTCCAACTCTTCCTCCCTGTGATCTTCAGGCCTTGAAACACTGGTGTAGACTTTCCCATCCACCATCACCTAGAGGAGTGAAAGTCACTTAATTAGCCAAATAAATCGTGAATGACTATAGATTTATTTCACTGTTCAGGCTGTGCTTGTGTCTGATTGGCTGTTGTTTCACACGGTTAAGATCAGCTCAGATCCCCTACAGGCACAATACTGTTCATCATGGCATACAACGGGGCTCTGTCTAAAGGGAATCTCTATCCCGTGTCTTACTGAGCTCCTTTCAGATGAATTTATACTGTACGGAAAAATACACCAGCTGATTCCTTATAATAAAGATATATATTTTAAGTTCTTTATTTAGGTGATGGATTGAGTGTTTCATGTGGTTTATTGAAGTGTTGGAATAGTTTTGCGACCCTGGTCATAAATCAGTGAGACAGGACAGAAGAAAAACAATAAAAGTGTAACAATTTCTTTTCTATACACAGGCATAGATTTTCATACCTGAAAGTGATTACCCTCAGGGTCCGTAACCTCACACACAACCTCGCTAGCATGCCTCATGACATAGCTACCAGGCTGTAATTTTTGATAGTCACCACCAGAGGTCAGTATTGTACCATTTCTGTGGGGTGAGGTGTATACTGCACTACCATCCTCATTGATGTGAAGAAGACCGCCACTCGAGGGGATAACCTTCAGTATAAAAGGAAACATTAATGGTGGAGGCCCAAGATACCATTATTCATTATCGTTATGCATATTAATTAAAAATCTGATCCCTACCAGTAGTTTCTTACCTGGTACTCCCCTGTGAGAGAGGCATTGATGACAGTCCCATCTCCAAACAGAGCACTGCACGTTCTCTTATCACAGTTCATCACCACGGTAGCAAAGCCCACACATTCCACCATCACCAGCTTCTCCTTCCTGTTGTCATTGTGGGCCTCCTCCCCTGGCACATTAATAAATCAAACAGTGAAATTTTAACACCACATGCTGGCTAAGAGATTAAATGAGGCTAAATGTTAGCAAAGGGACCAAATCTTCCAGCTATCATGAAACACTAGATGTCAAAAAACATATGGCAAAATCTAATGCAAATGTACTGGAGCTTATATACTTGTAATTTTATGAAATTTATCTATTACTGAAACATTTTTTTTTTTGTCTTTCATCCAATTCTTGATTCATTTTTATAAACCTTAATGTTCAATAAGAGAATAATTACAACAGCTGACAATAAACAACAAAGAGAAAATCACACCACTGTAGACAAACACCGAGCTTTTGCTTATGCGAGAGCTGCACTAGAGGCAGAACCTGAAATGAAAACTCAGACAATGAACCTGAGCAACAAAGTGTCAAATTTTTTTTCTACTTGTCAGCAAGAAAAACCGAAATTCTTGGAGTGCAAGGACATATATAAGACCAAACTGGAGGACTACAGTTGTAGTAGTACTGTATCTGTGCAGGCAGCCTTTCACTAAGAAGAATAAACAGAAACTTTAAAAACTTTGGTTTAACCGAGATCACATAAAACCACTAGTTATGGTTTGCACAACTTGGAACTACCCATTAAGCAGGAGCTAAACATGCAGAAAATTGTTTAAAAGTATACTTTTTTCTGCCATTTTAATCCCCCCCCTGCTCCCCGAACGTCGCAAAGTAAAGTTTTGCCTCCAAGATCTTAAAAACATGTAACAAAAGTCGAAAGTCGAATTCATGCCACAGAACTTGGAAGTAATTTTACTGAACTCATTTCCTGTTTTTGGACTTGGCGTTTTATTGCCGCTCTAATAAACCCTGTCATGAGTGAATGGAGCACAGATTAGCTAAGAACAAGCAAGGGAAATGGGACGGGTTTGAGAAAGTGCCACACAAATCACAGCCATCCAGCATGGGAATGAATTAGCAGCACAATTACTGGTCTTTTAGCTGGCATCTTAGTATTATACATTTAGCCATGGAAAGCTACACACTTTACTTTTCATTTAATGATAGCTCATTTTAATTGATGCTTATCCAAATACTTGTTGAAATATTAAAGTGCTGCTCAACATTCCCACATGGTCCGACTGCCGTCCACCGGATGGAGACATTTAATTTGAAAAGCTGTATAAAAAGGAAAAACTTGTTTCCACACAACCTTCAGCCTTCCTGTAGAAGGTGGTGATGCGCGTGCCGTCTGCATGCTCAACGATAACTGTTCCGTCACTCTGCAGCACGGTAAGGACCCGCTCCTCTCTGGAGACCACTACCTGTCACAGGTAAGACACACGGTTGATGCAGACCATCCACTTGCCCCATTGGCAGAAAACCCCAATATTTAATTTTCTACTCATCCATCTTCTACCCACTTATCCTGGTCAGGGTCATGGGGGCACAGGGCACAAGGCTGCAGTACACCCTGGATGAAATGCCAGTCCATTGCAGGGCTGCAGGACTAACTGCATGTCTCTGGGCTGTGGGATGAAACTAGAGGACCCAGAGGAAACTCACAGTGCACGCACACACACACAGAGGAAGTGGGATTCCAAACCCCAACCCTGTAGAGGTGTGCCACAACAGTACTCCTACTGAATCATTGTACAACCCAAATACAGTATTCAAAAAAATAAATTTATAACATGCATGGAAAGTAGATGTACAAGCTAACACCATTTTAGCGTTAGCCTGGGCCCTGTCCCAGGAAGCACAGAGCATATGCTAGGGTAACACTCTGGACAGGATGCTAGCCCATCATAGCATCACAGGGCACAAAGTGTCATATGAACCCTCCACCTAACCAGCCTCAGAAGAGGAGAACATGTGGCTTTCTTTTTTTTAATGTACCCACTCTGCTGCTTCAGATTTCTGCTTTTCTGTTTGCCTGCCTGCTCCTGCCTACTTGTACTGATCCACCCTCTGTCGATATTTATATCTGGGACTGCAGCTAAAGAAAATGAAGGTCATGACCACAGGATCTGCAGCTAAAGAAAATGAAGGTCATGACCACAGGATCTGCAGCTAAAGAAAATGAAGGTCATGACCACAAGATCACCAGCTAATTAAGTATACAAGGTTTATCCCTCCTGATGGGAACAATCATCAACAGCAATGCATCCAGTGTTCAACAAATACATTGTAGCCTTGTAGAGTTGCGATGAAAGACCTAGTAAAAAATGCTCAATATCTGCACACATCTCAAAGAGCAAAGATCAGAATATAGCATTTTCTGTGACTCTTTACGGATGTGAAAACTAGACAATGAAGAAGCAAGACAGGATGAGTATTGATGTCTTTGGTGCCGGAGAAGAGTCAAGAATAACAGTCTGCAAGGAAAGCCAACAAGGGGACTCCAAATCCGAGGATGGTAGGAATCACCAGGGTTTGCAGAATTGCTTTGGAAAATCGACTAAGTCTTAAATAGTTCATTAATATCCAAGTTAATATTTATTAGTTTAACAATACAGGAAGTAACTGTGCATTGTTGACAAACATTATTTCTACTTCATAACTCGACCAGGTATATCGCCCATTGTTTGCATATATTGCGAATCAGCGGGTAAGTTAATAAGATATCGTTCAATAAGGAAAGACAAGTAAGATGTCTATTGTGACAAAGAGTAAAGAAGCAGCCATACATATGCGTTTTCTAAAACAGTGAGACATGTCTGTCTAGAATGCCTTGTGTGAAAGTGAAAACGTAAGATTTTCTCCATCACAATCACTTATTTTTTTATTTCAGGCATAATGCGTTCCGTTTCGCTGAAGGAACTTACTGTAGTGGCGATGTCACAGTTTCTTGTCTGTCAGTTGGTCACCCCCAAATATAACATTTTGTCATGTCTGTACCTCCGAAAGTAGTACCTATACTTCTTTTTAGTTCTTTTCTTCTCCTCTGCAGTCTCCATTGTCAGACCCACCAACAGATGGGCTTGATATGAGCATATAATATGCATATTAGATAAGCATTAATGGTAATTTGTTTGTGGCAGCTGGGCAGGTTCTCAGGCTTGTTTACAAATTTATATTATAGTTCTGATTTGGCGTATAGTAATGGCATAGAAATGTGCGTGCAGCGCAATTTGATAAACCATTTTTTTTTTGCACGTTTTAATTTTTTTTTAATTTTTTTTTTTATTTGGCGTATGTGTTTCTCACATCGAAATTTATGCCAAGTTTGATAAGTGAGGCCCATGGAGTTGACTTGATGACACCTACTAATACGAACCAGAATCCCGAGTGCTACAGCACTCTCAATAAAGGACCATTCCCTGTAGAGTATCTACATGGCTGTGACTCAGCTAAAGTCTTATTCACCATGTGAAAGTACTGTAGCTGACCAGATGCTGGGTTGGGGAGAGGTGAGGTACTCACGGTTCCACTGACAGGGTCTGTGGCTTTGAACGCCAACACTGACTGAGCATCCACCACCCTAGCATTCACGGTGGCCACACGGAGCCCAGATGGAGTGGTGGTGACCCAGGTCCCTCCCTGCTGCTGCAGAGGTTGCACATCAGCCATCCTACTATCCTGGACCACCTCTGCCAGCACCTCAGTCTTCAGCTCTGACCCTGTACCTTTTCCCTGAAGTGGCTTCCCTGTGGAAATAACCAATCACAATTCAACTCCACAGTGAAGCTGGGGCACCAGAGGCAGATGAGGTGAGATGGAGGGAGAGAAATGATTGGGTGACAGAGAGGTAGTGACAAATAGGTTGGAGATGGGAGAGATAGGTGGGGGGGCAGGAGGGGAAAGGAAGACAGGGTGGCTAAGAGGTAGGCAGGAGGAGAGAGAGACAGATAGTGTGAGACAGGGAGAAACTGTGTAAGAGAATAATACTTAAGGTTGGGCTAGATAGTAGCAGGGTGGCTGAAGGAGGGACTCTGCTCTACACACCCACTTGTGTGAAAAACATACTGTCATTCCAGCCATGACATTCCAAAAGTCCAGCACCACATCTGAAACTCATTAGCACAGACAGCTAATGAGGGAATGGAAATTCTTCTGCTATATGAGGAGCCATAATATAGGTTTATTCAGGAGGCAACATGCTCAGCCACCTCTACAGAAGTGGCAATCATGGTGTGGGGTTTAGCGTGAAGGTTAACCTGTTGAGTAGATACAGATAGATATCTCCACTATACTGGCCACCACAGCATAGGTGTAACTGGGAGATAACATGCCCAGCACACTGGGCTGTTAAAAAAGCCAGGTGTACAGGAGAAATCTCCAAAAACAAGATGAAGGACAGAAGACTCCAAAATGCCATCTGGACATTCTGCAGTGATGTGATCCCTGAGAGGCCCCCCTTCCCATAAAACACAAACACCATTACAAAGGCTTGTAGTCACAGGCTTTGATTAGTCTTCCTCAGAGAGCTGTTTGATCCTCAGTGAGCTCTCAATACATGAAACACAAGCTGGGGTTGTAGAGGGACCCATGCTTTTTTCATTTAACCACTTTTTCTCCCTTCTCACATTGTATATCTAAATCGGGGGCACGCCACACTAAGGAAAATCACCAAGAGAAGTCTATATGGCCAGAGTGATTCAAACCAAGCAGACAGACTGACAGCCCGGTCTTTTAGACCGGTCCTCCCATTTGGTGGTAGAATGAAGGCAAATGAGAGTGGGCCGGACAGGAAGAGCAGGGTAATAGCATAGTACACACAAATCAGTACGTCAAAACATCAGAGGACAGAGAGAGCAGAACTGCTGTCCATATGTTCATGCATCCACCAAACAAAGCATGATGCACTCTCATACGCTCACTAGTGGGATCCAGGCATACTTGTAAATGTCAAATAGTCCTCATAATGCCTTAGCACTTAGTCTAGTGTTCTAATTTTGAGAATGGGTGGAATATACTTCAGTCCAATAATGAACTGAATGAGTTGTGACCAAAAACTGAGGCCAAAATATAATAAATGTCAAAACCTAAAAGAGCTATGCTGACTTACCCCTTTTCTCCAGAGTGTCCTTGACCTCCGGTTTCCCCTGCACTTGCTCACTGTCTAAAGCAGGCTGAACCAGCAATGACTGACAGACTGGCACAGAGTCTGGACTGCTGCTGACCGTACCATCGGCAAACAGGATCTGTAGAACAGGGCAAGTGGTAAGAAAGGTAAAAGTGAGGGAAGTCTTCACAAATACAGCTATTCTTAATGTATGTGTGTGTGTGTGTGTGTGTCAGAGCTTTCTTCTGCCCTACCTGTGTGGATCCATCCTTCATGTATTTGACCACAGTGCCCTGGTTGTTGATAGCTCTGGAGACTTCCAGAGAATGTGGGGTCCGGCCACCCAGAGGAAAATTCTGTCTCACCAGCATGCCCTTCACATGAGCTGCTGAAAACCACAGGTGTGTAGTGTGACTGTAACAACAGCCAGAATGGTCAGCGCAGGATGGGATACCCCGGTGATGTCTCACCTGAAGACTTGTCACAAAGGAACTGCAGTACAAGGCCACTAGGGATAGACACGCCCAGGGTCTGAAATGGGGGCCAATCTGGGGACTTCAAGGACTGCTGTGGGGACATGCAAAAGCATACATGCCAAAAAAATAACACGTGACTGTTTGTTTTTCATTGTTTCTACATATAGGAGTTGTAGAATGGCATGTCATAATCGACGGCAGGCAACGTTACAATGTTACACAGTCTCTGTTGGAAAATGTGTGGCATCAGAATGAGAAATCTGCTGATAATGAGCTCAATATCTCATTTCCTAAGCACTCACTGAGGTGTGGTCATATCAAAGGCTTGACAATGACTTTGAGATATTTTGAAATGGTTCCATTTATTATTATTAGTAGGAGCTTGCTGCAGATCACCTGGATTCCTTCTGAGACCTCTGTTCCTGACATGGAGACTGAGGGACACTCTTTCGCATTAGATTTGGACTTGAAGCACGTCCCAGATGGGGATGGAGCTGGACCAGTTGGGAGATTTAGGGGGGTGTTAGTGCCCAGTGGTGTTTGGGGCAAAGGGATCAGGCCAGGGTACCTGTCATCTGTGATAAAGGAACAGAGCTTAACCCTACAGTAACATGAAGGAAGTTGCGCTCAACTGAACAACACTGGGACAGAGTCAGTGTCTTACAACTGTAATGAGACAACAACACAGTGCTCTTTAATGGCAAAAGTTCGTTGTTTTAAGCGAAGCTTTTACCCAAAGTACACTACCATTCAAACGTTTGGGGTCACTTAGAAATTACCATCTTTTTGAAAGAAAAGCAAGTTTTTTGTCCATTAAAATAACATCAAAATCATCAGAAATACAGTGCAGACACTTAACATTGTAAATGACTACCGTAGCTGGAAACGGCTGTTTTTTAATAGAATATCTAAATAGGCGTAAAGAGGCCCATTATCAGCAGCAATTAGTCCTGTGTTCAAATAGAATGTTGTCTTTGCTAATGCAAGTTTATCGTCTTAAAAGGTTAATTGATCTTTAGAAAACCCTTTTGGAATTATGTTAGCAAGGTCTGCATGGCTATAATTGCTGCAAATGGAGGATTCCTTGACAAAAGCAGTGTTTGAAGGACACAATTATTATTTCAATTAAAACTTTTGAACAGTAGTGTAAATTAATAGGAACCTTCATATTATTAATAACTTTAATTAAAAGAATTGCAGATGCTGTGACCCTACTTATTACGTATCCTGCAAACACCACTTCAGTTATTTATCACAGCTGTGATTATGAGAAGTAGTTCACTCCCAAACAAATTACAATTACAGTACAATAATCAAACAATGTGAAGTGGATGAGGTAGGTGGGGGTGTGACCTGGGCTCTCCCCGGAGGTGCCGTGATGACTGAAAGAGAGGCGAACCCCCCTGTCAAGCAGGGCAGTGAAAGATCCAAATTTGCTGGCACTCGGCTTCCACTCAGTTCCTGCAGGTCAGATGATTATAAATTCAGTACGAGGTTTCTTCAACAAGTCAGCCAGCCATCAAACAGCCATGACGATTATAGAGAAATAAAACAAAGACACCAAACACGTTTGTTGTTAGCCATTAGCCAATAACAGGGAAAGGGGACAACCAGGATCACCTGTACCACCCCCAGAGAGACCAGTCTGCTCATTCCTCTCTGCGTTCCTCCTAGGTTCAGCAATGTGGGTGACAAAGTGATGATTGTCCTTTGTCACGGCCACCTGGACGAGCGTCGAACCTGAGACAGAGATAAGCCAGCGTCTTCATGCAGAATGCCATGACTCACCCTGCAATAAAACAATCGGTCCAACCTGCAGCTAAAAGCAGTGGGTTCCACAGTAACAGGATCCGCTGTACGACGCACCCTGCTTTCTACCCGCATGGCTGAACATAAAGACCTTCAATGATCGCAGGTGCTCATAAATATTCATTAAGTGCGAGACAGTTCCTTGTATGGCTCTGATTCTAAGCAGGTTTATAATCTGAACCATGTGCACATTGGAAGGAGTGTTCATTTTTGCTGATTTTTTCATAAGAAATAAAAGGGTGGAACTGGTCCATTTTACCAGATCTGATTTTTCCTCCTCCACATTTTGCACAGAGGCCTGTAAAATCTGAATTATCCTCTCCAAATAAAATCTCTCCCCACTTTCATATCAACAGGCGTACTTGACATTCTCTTTAGCTTGCCAAGAAGCTTGGTCTTTTGTTATATAAAGTCTGTAGAAACACAAGGAAAATAAAAGCCTTGATATTTTTTTCTCACTGTAATGAAGAAGTAAAACCATAAACTTTTAACAGAGCCTCCAGCGTAAAGAAGAATTGATAAAGAAGAATCGGTCACAGCTAGGGCGAGGTTTCCCACAAGTGGAGGGAAAAATACATGTGTATTGATTAAAATGAAAGCCATATGACATTTATAAATGAATCCCATGTTTCCATTCGCTCTTTCTCAGGGCTTTAAAAGCATGTGGTGGACATTGAGGCCGCCCAACTGGGCATCCCTGCCTCAGATATCAGGAGGCCAGGCTTCCCTAACGAGGACACTTTGATCTAAGAGCTATGCTGAAAAGATGACTCTATTAATAACTTTCAATAGTAAAAAAAAATATTTATAGTCTTCTCATTTTACTTCAGACCCCAAGTTCAGGGCACTACACAAAAGAAAACGCCATCCTGTTCCCGAAGGCCTGATTCATAGTGCGAAATGACCAGCCCATCGATGCAAATGAAGCTCAGATAATCTGGTCCAAATGAAAGTCTGCAAGCAGAAACCTGAGAGTAATTAAATAGCTGATTTTAAAATGGAATTTCTACAGGCGTGAGGCGGAGCAAGAGAATAAATATGAGTGTGAGAACGCGAGCATGCTGATGTGCCTCTGTTTTGGCATCAGTCTGTGCCATTTGCATGTGTCCCTGTAACAGTCCATGTTTATATTGATATTTTAGTTGAGTTGAATGTGCTCATCGTTGATGTTACCTTCCACGTAGTGTACAGTCTCCACTCTAATGTGCCCCCCGTCTGCAGGAAAGAGGGATTCGATCTTGCCTGAAACACGAACTAGACTCCCATTCATACTGTAGCCGGTGTATCCCTGTCAGGTGCACAGAGGCTACATATCAGGGCATGAGGTTCAGCCTGAAGCCTGGATTTGCAAAAGCTTGGGCAATACATTTTTAGGAACTGGGCACTGGATTCAGAGGGACATATGCTTTAGATTTAGACACACAGGATGCCTGAATAAAATGAAGAGAGAAAATGTTTTCAGAATAACTATACCTATGAGGCAGTCGAAATGCTTCCTGACACTGCTGGACAGCTGCGTGGACACTGATGCTGTTTCCAGAAGTGACCCAGCCACCCCTTCCTTGACATGTCAACACAGTAACTCACTCTGAACTCATCTTCTGCAGGGCGTCGCTTTCCACCCCCCTTCCTGGAACACACCACCGTTTCTGGGCTCTTCAGGTCTTCACACCTCTTTTGGGTGGGCAGAGGGCCTTCTTTGCTGTTTATCGAAGTCTCACAGTGGTCTTGCACTCTTGAAGAGCTCTTCCTCCATTTGTCTTTCTTGGCCGCATTGTTGAGTTCCTCTTCTTTCAGTCTGTTCTGCTCAATCTTCCATGCCTTAAGGCAATTAGTAAAATCATACAAAACAAAAAATAAATTAGCAGTAATAACAATAATATTAACAAACATTGGCAAGTTATTACATCTATTCATGTATCGTTTTAATATCCATGGTAATTTGCAGGCTATTTCCAGTAGCACAGGGCATAATTAAAGGCAGAATACCAGTCTGTTATGGGGTACGAAAACAAACATGCACATACTGTCAAGAGTGATGTATGGAGTAAAAGAGAAAACTGCACAAGCACAAAGAATTAAAGCAGATTCCAACCAAGCAACACCTCTACTAAGCCACCGTCCCATGCCCAAGTTATAACATGCACTACCGGTCAAAAGTTTGGAATCATGAATGTTGTATGTTTTTGAATGCCTAAGGTCTGCAGAACTGCCATTTCTTCGATGAAGTCTGAAGTTTTATTTTATAATAAAATTGGTTATTTCTAACGTTTATGAATATTTTTTGATCAATTCAATGATAACTTGTTGAATAACATTTTTAGTGTCTTCTTCATGATTCCAGACTTTTGAACTGTAAGGTAGAAGTGGTGTACGACTCTGTAGGTTAGTACTCTATTCCCAAGCCTGGAAGGTTGCAGGTTCAAATCCCACAGCTGACAGAATAACCATGTTATGGGTGGGGCCTTGAGCAAAGTCCTTAACCCCAGTTCTCTTAGAAGTGATGAATACTGGCTGACCCTTTGCTCTGACCCTAAAAACTCCTTTCACCTGTATAGGGATATAGAGCAAGGTGGGAAATATGGAAACTACCCAATGATGAATAAAGTATGACTATTCTTCTCTGGCACATGACAACAGAAAATGCTGATTATATTATGACCAATGGATTTAAATATTTAGCAGACACTTTTTATCCAAAGTAATGTACAAGGAAGGAAAGCCAGAGGTCAGAGACATAGGTCAGCCTATGTTGCTGAACCAGTTCTTAACCCCAGCTGTGAGTTGATTACTTAGTCAGTCAAGAGATTTGAAACCACCCAGGATTTGGGCAAAGGTCCATCTGATGTGCACAATACTCCTAGTTATGATGGGGTCAAGACTATACATCAAGTTTTGTCCAGAGGACTCATTCATCCCATGGTACTGACTCTCACCTTCAGAGAGTCCTCCCGTAGGTAAGGTTCCTTCACCACACTATCCAAGGACTTGGGTGAATCTTGACAAGACATAAAAAATTAGAGAGAAACAAAAATATTTGCTTACATTCCCTTACTTTGATTCCAGCATGCTTCTTGTATTCTTAATGTGACAATCTAGAGGTGCCACGTCTCCTGATCATCTGACCCTCAGCTCTAGAGTCTGTGGTTCCCCTTAGCTGAAGCCCGCATTCCACAAGACCTGTGTGAAATGTGGGAGGAAACCACAGGTGGAGCTGGTCAGCAATCAGCCACTCCGTGACATAAAAGAGCAGAAGCAAGCCAGAGAAGGGAGAAGACAACTTTGGGGCCAGGCAGGACAACCAGGGGGGCAAGCTGGCTGGTGGCTGCCAGAACACCATCTGGCTGCTCCCTGATGTCCACTTGCCATGTATGTGCTGTTTGTCCTGGTGTTATTGTTATGTCTAATAAATGCAGGTCCCTTGGTGGTCCATGTTCATTCTCTGACATTAATGACAAAGCTTCATGTCTGCCATCAACTTCTCATTAAAGAGCCTTTAAAAGCTTGTAGATGGTTAGCCTTCACCTGCCTATATGCATGTCCCTCATCTCCCTGTGCTTTTCCACCTTCTCAACAGAGCACCCAGTGCCAATAATCCCCCCAATTCTTACTCGTCATCCTGTTGGCAGAAGTGATCTTTTCCTGTGCCTCCACCTTTCCTGAGATGAAGGACTCAGTCAAGTTTTGAGCTTGCAAATCCTCTGCGTTCCTTTGCTTCCCGATGCCTTTCCAGTTCACCTCCTCCTGCTGCATCCAGTCAGAGACAGAGTTGGCCACGTACTCTAGGTACCACCTGTGAAGGGATTAAGAAAACTCAATCAACATGTTTGTAATGACTGTGGGCTTTTTACGCCTTGGAATAAACCACTTTAAACACATTCTGAACTCACTGAAGCACTATCCACATACTCCCTCTTGAATTTCTCTTTAATACTTTGACAATCAACAAATGAACTGTAATCATAGTACTGGTCCTCCACTTTCTTCCCACAACGCACCTGAATCCCACGTCAGTGTGAAGGGCCACGTTCCAGTTTTCAGTGGTCTGTTGCTGCGGGCCCACCGGGTTGTGGCATATGACAAAAAGTGAGTTGTCTAGGTGACGACGAAATGTGTCCACACAGCAGTAAGCCTGTGATGCATTCTCAAGAACCTTAGAACAGAAATCCAAGGTTGCTGTTAAAATAAACTGCTCCAGGAAAATTTCCTCAACTCTAGGGTTCAGGGTTTGAATCCCACTGTCACTCTCTGAATCTGAATGTTCTCTCCATGTTGTGCATGTCATCCAGGTCCCCCAGGCAAACCTGCCCAGAAACAGCACTTGGAAGATGAACGGATGAACACAATAACATACTTCTCTCATTGCTAAGAACCCGTTTTATATATGCACAGGAGGTCTTGTGGCTGGAAGAGCACAGTGGTGTCGACTACCTGAGGTAACACAACAGCACTGAGATGCTCAGCAAAGTGCCAGTCCGTGAGGGAACGAAGATGGGCCTTTCGGATACTCTCCTCACTCAGCTGGATTGACTGTCCCAGTTCTACATTCTGAGGTCAAGAAAACAACCACTCAGCAGATACAAAACCTGAAACACACTATGATGGTTCGAACATTAAAACAGGGCCAGTACCTTGTCTGCTTCTGACACACCTGGTCGGTCTTCAAGATGTTCTTTGAAAATTGGAAAAAGCAGATAAAAAAACCTATCTATAAAAGTAGTTAAACTGTATAACAAACACTCAAAGACAGACCTAACCTTGGTTCTGTCCGTGCTCCCCTTCTCTGTGGATTTGTTGCTCATAAAAGCATCGTGAGAAGGAGACGGGGTCATCCCAGGGGTTGGGGCCTAGTTCTGGAGCCTCCATCTTGATTAGGCAGCCACTCTGGTCCGTCTTCGTAAGGGGCATGCTCTCAAACACGAACTGATTGAAAGCCCGCTCTACCTCTGACAAGCTCATCGACTCTGTGCATTCAGGAAATAAACTGTCTAAACATATCTAACAGTTACACACGGAATGTTCCCATTACAGAACCACTGACCGAGTGTAAAAGACTGCACTCTAAATGTGCTTGTTTTTTTACCCACATATTCTTTGACCTGTAAAAATCAAGCACTCTTCATTTTTGTTTAACTCAAGCATTTCAAATTCATTGAATGTTTTGGGGCTGAATTTGCCTTCTTTGTCTTTATTTCCAAATGCCCTTCTGTTTTATTGACTACCTTTCATTATTCGACAGGCATGGACATTCCTGGGGGGAGGAAAAGTCAGGTGATACGTACATTTATTTACTTATTTATTATCAATCCCCTCAGCCAGACAACACACCCACCTGCAGCCCAGCCATAGACACCTTTTGTCTTCTTCCTGTGTGCTCTCCTTGGGCTGAAGCTAAAACTCTTCACTGCTGTAGTTTTTCCATGTGCTTTAGTTAACCCCATCTCTGTTCCTGTTCTGTCCTCCCATCCCCGTGTCACATGACTCACATTCTCTACCTATTCCTTTATCCTTAGCTGGCCTCTCCTCTGCACAGCAGTGGGTTGTATTGAAAAAGATAACCAATGCTTAAATTCTGCAGACCTTTCTTCACCTCACCATCACTACAGAAACACGTGAGCTCCTGAAGTCTGGCCAGCTTCAGCTTGTCGTCGGTCAGGGCCTTCGCCGAACAGATACGCTTTAACACCAGTGTGTTCTGCAGCATCTCAGCCTCCACCCTCATGGGGTTGATCCAGCGCTGCACCTACAATGACAGAGCAGAGGGGACTGAAATGGAACAGCCAGACCAGGAAAAGTGAAAGGTCAAACTGTCTTGGAAAGCTGGTGTCATCTCACACCCAGACCCTGATCAACCCTGTCCCCACTTGTAGGTCATATGGCACTGTGACTGAGTGGAATATGTCACGTATTCTTTAATGTATTTATTTTACTTGTACTCTTCAGCACAGACTGTCATCCAGACTTGTAGATCTAGCTGCCCAGAGATGAGAGGGAAACTCTCACGTTCATTTAGTTATTCAGGTTTGTCTCGTTGATGGTGGTCATACTGAAAACAGGTTGCTGGTGCATTCTCCCGGTCCTGTCACCATGACAGTGACACTCGAGAGACACCCAGGGGACCAGAGCAGAGATGCATCTCTTACAGGCAGGGGGCGCAGTCTCTTACTCCTGTCATCATGGTAGTTCAGCAGCAGAGGTCCCATTGCCTCCTGCTCCTGCCCCGCATCCCTAAAATCCTCCCCTGGCTTCTACCAAGAAAATATGGAAAGCAAGTGTATTGTTACAGCAACACCCCCCCCCAACATAAAATGTGCATAACAGTAGGGATGATCACCTGTTTTGCAATGGGACACATGGATGCCAGAATGAAACATATTGTGAGCATAGTGCCACATTACATCAAATGATATGCAGAAAACTATTTAGGTGGATGAGTATTAAAGAAACAGTAACAAAATAAAGGCTTTATAACACAACATGTGTGAGATGGGTCCAGCTGACTCTCCGTGCTGCAGCCCAAGAGGCCAGCTGGCCATACAGCTGCCCTTGACAACCCATACCTCCATGTTCAGGGCATCCTCTTCTGAACTGCGGTCCAGCCCTTCTGTGCTGTGGGGCAGAGGAATGTCCTCCTGTGACGCTACCACCTGGACACAAGGCACCAGCTCAGAAGAGTAAAGCCAAAGGAGCAGTGGGCAGGCTCCACCAGGTGGGTGCCTGTGAGACTACCCTCGGCCTTAAACCCACAGCACTACCTGCTCCAGCATGCAGTGCAGGAGGAGGGGCACAGATAGGGCCTCTGGGGGGATGGACTCCAGGAGGGCGCAGTAGTACCGTGTGTCCACCTTGGCGGGCAGTGGTGGCACATCTGGGGTAAGTGGTCCTCAACACACACAGAGTATATTAGAAAGAGGATTTCCGGAGGATAAGAAGCGATAACATTTTTCTACTGACATGCCTTTCGTTATGCAGCTTAGCATCACAGAATCATTTCATACGTATACATCACCTAAGAGCTGTCCACTCACACGGAATAAAACAGAAGAAATGATTGGCTACTACTGAATCAGGTGCTTTCTATTGATGTGGGTCAGTGCTGAAGCTGAAAAGACTGTTTACCAGGTGTAGCATGAGTCAGTTCCTCGGGAATGGGCTTCTTTGATGGCGAAGTCTGAGGAGCTGGGACAGTCACCTGTGCGAAGACGTAAGCGATTTAAGCTAACAGAACTAACAGACAGTAGAGACTGCCTGTTATCAGGTAGATAGAGAGAGAATGTTCTAAAGTACAAAATGTCTGCCATTTTAAAAAGGAGAAGAATCTGTTGTAAGTGTTTTTCTTAGGGGTTGCAGTGGAAGCATGGAAGCATGTCCTGGGTCTTTCTCAGGGTCTCTGCCCCGGGGTATGTGCCTGGCAGCATCAGCGTGGCATCCTTATAAGATTCCCGAACCACGCCAGATGGTTCCTCTCAATCGGAAGCAGCAGCAGCTTTATTTCAAAGTCCTTCTGGATTTCGAACACCTTACCCTAACATAGAGTCCAGCAACCCTAAGGAAGCATCTAATTTTGCCCACTTGTTCTTTTGACATTGATTCTCATCCCTGCCACTTCATATCCTGCATCAAATTGTGCAAGTCCTGGTTAGAAGAGGTCAAAAGCACGAAATATTCCTTCACTGATGCCAGTTCCTACTTTAAACAATTTTGTGTCCAAAGAGATGGACACAACTCTCACTGCATTCATGCAGAGCTGAATACCATGCAGCAGCAGCCCCAGTACCCCATATTCCTGCAGAAACTCCCACAGTATGTGCTGGGTCACACAGTCTTATGCCTTCTCCAAATCCACAAACTGTGTTAGCATATTCCCACAAACCCTCACATTGTCATGTGTGGGAGGAGTCTAATGTTTCACAGCCAGGCTGAAATCCTCATAGCTCCTCTAGAATCCTCAGAGTGGTGGTAAGGCCGACAACATCTAACTGATACCTTTCTATCTCCCACACTAGCTTGGGCTCCTTCTCTGCCAAACAGGTAACATTCCATGTTCCTAAGGTCAGTGTCCATTACCCAGGTCTAATCCAACATGTTCCTTACCACTCATGCTTGTTACCCAAATGGCATGGCCCATGACCCCCTCATTTCATCTCGCAGGTGATGAGCTAATAAGATAGGAAGTGTTAATGTTTACTAAAATGGCAGTTCAGTTCGGTGACTGCAGTTTTGCAGGCAATGAGGAAGTCCATGGTAGTGAAGTGAGAGTTAAAGACAAGACTCATGGTTTATCAGTTAGTCTACGTTCCTATCCTCACCTATGGTCCTGAACTTTGGGTACAGGTCGAACAAACAAGATCTCAAGTACAAGCAGCAGAAATACAGTTTCTCTGTAGGGTTGCTGGACTCACTCTCTATCACAGGGTGGGGCATTTGGAGATCTGGAGGAAGACTGAAATAGAGCCACTGATCCTTCAGATTGACAGGAGCCAGCTGACTTGATTCGGGCACATTACAAGGATGTCACCTGGCCTGCTTCTTTGGAGTTGTTCTAGGGGACGTGCCTGGAACAACTCCTCGGGGGTGAAGACCCCAAGAAAGGCCCAGGACACATTATGAACACAGGGACTACATCTCTTGGCTGACCTAGGAACATCTGTGGCCATTGAAAGGGATATCTGGTCTGACTTACTCAGCATGCTCCCACTATGACCCTCACCCGGAGAAGTGACAAGAAGATGATAATGATGATGGCTACAATAAAATGTCAAACGTCATACTGTAGGGCCTTTAGGCCATTCACAGCTCTGCTGAAAGAGACTAACTGCTGAAATATCCATGTGAGCAGTAATCCATGGAAAGTTCTGTGTAGCATTCTAAATACAAGAGATTTGAACTTCTTTAAATAACACGTCCTTCAGGGGACAAGAATCAAAACAAAATGTTGCGTAGGCTTCAATATTTGGTAAGAAGCCAAAGTAGGAGGTGGAAGAAAAGAAAAGAAAAGAAAAGAAAAGAAAAGAAAAGAAAAGAAAAGAAAAGAAAAAGAGGGCGCTGAAAGGCAGAGGGAATTGTGTGCGGTACCTCTACCGGGTTCTCGGGGCTAGTACTCCGGGGCTCCATCCTTGCAAAGCTGGGAACACTGATCAGCCTCAAGTTGTCCAGGTAGTGCAGATGCTGCCTCCGCCAGTCCAAGCAGTCATACAGGAGACACGCCACATCCTCAAAGACACGCGTCCCCAATGCCAGCTGGCACACAGAGGGGCAAGACAGATTTAGGACACCTAACCCGCCTAGAGTTTGGGTGGGTTACAGTGTCTGCAGAGCTACTCTACCCAGGCTTCATTTCAATCACCATGGCATCAGGGTTTTGTCTGTCCATGGGAACCATTTCATCCTTCACTGTGTAACACAGCCGGGCTATGTCGAAAAGTTTGGACCGGGCCGGGCCGCCGTTCAACACTGCTTCTAAGTTTGCCCAGAATGTGTCAATTTCGTTCTGCCTCCTGCGGTTCTGGGCTTCCATAGCTGCATGTGAGAGCAGAGTTACATGTGTTTTATTACTGGGCATCATTCATGCTGCCTTTATTAGCCCATAGTTTGTAACATTTTCATTACCGTGCAACATTAGCAGTGATACATCAATGTGAAGCAGTGCATTGTTAGCGCACAGCATGTGTCTGGAGGCTCAAGCCTCTTTGCTGTGTTTAACCATTGACTCTTGGTGAAAGCTATCCGATATATCAGTGGTGTTTAGTCACAATCTATGATGGCTGCATATATTCATAACCTGGATAATTAAAATGCCCTATCGGTGAGAAAGTAAAATGCCCTGGTTTATTGGGTGAAAACCATTTTCCTCTAGTAGAGTGTCCTAAACAGCAAACGATTTAAACCAGCAAATCAGAGGTGATGTAACTTTATATTTCAATTAGAATTTTAATTATTCAGCTACAAGGTGGGACAGCATAAATCATTCCCTGTGCAGGCCCACAGACATCTGCAGGGAAGGACGGGACAGCATGATGTAGAACATCCACTCTGCTTAGAACAGAGCCTGGGATGAGGGCCAGATGTTCCACTGGGAGAGCTCCAGTTGAACAGGCTACACATGCAGAAATTTGGGGGGGGGCACAACAATGCAGCCTGACCTTCATCTCCAGGCAAGTTACTGCTGAGACCCTCTGGCACATCACCAGCCTCCCAGGGACCACGGAGGGCCTCTGAGTTCAGCCGTATAACACTGGAGGCATGCACACCCAGCGAGTCCAGCACTGACAGGAGCTGGGGCTGGTAGAAGCCCACCAACAGGATGTAGAGCTGAGGGCCATCATCAGGCTCATCATCTGGAACACCAGCGGGATAAAGATCAGCATGAACTTGACATCTGGCTTAACCACACAAAGGCAGCAGGTACAGCCTGGATTAAACAAAACAAAACACTGTAGGATCAAGTTCCAAGAGAAAGTCTACTGAACTACTTCATTAAAAGAAACACCTGTGTGCATGGTAACAATTAATACTGTAATTCGTGTAAGTAACTTAAGTTAAAAATGTAAATAGTAAACTGGAAGAGTGAGAATGAACAGGAGAGTGAGTATGACACTCGATATTTAAGTGAGAGTGTGACAGTAGGCCTCACCAATGAACTTGCCAGTCTCATCCTCTTGCCCTCTACGTTTAAGCTTGGTCTCCTTCTGTGGCATGGGCAGTTCTGGGGTCTTCTTCCCCTTGTCACTTTTGCCAGGGGCCTTCATGGCCACACCTCCCTTGTCCTTGGCTGGGGCGCTGGTCTTGATTTTGGCCTTGTCTTCTAAAGCCTGGAAAAGAGAGAGCATGAGTGATATCAGAGAGTGCTCCAAGTTAATTTTGCAGTTACTGGCATCGTTCAGTGATTTTAAAAAATCCATTTAGCGATTCAGATGTCAGAGCAAGATAAACAGAGTAAAAAGAATAACATCACAACATATGGTGAGTCCCATAAACAGTCTAACATGCCATAATTCACAGCTGCCAATATAAACACTCGAATTTTGATACTGCCACATTGCAAAAATGTTTTAAGGGATTAGGCTAGCCACTAGACAAAGCTGTTAAGTGTCATGCACACAGATTATGTATTGATTTTGTTTTTTTTTCCCCTAAATTTGAACTAATAAAACAGACGTACATTATGGTATCAGCACGTAGACACTAACTTGCTGAAGTCACAGAACATTCTCAGCTAGGCTTCCAAAGAGGCAGTACCTCTGCTGAACCTCACAGGCCTAAACCATTTGGCCATTTTCATAAGAGACAGAGCCCCAAGTCTGCCAAGCGGACTTTGTGCCATCTGAGAAATCCGGGGGCAGTACAATCACAATTTCCCTGACCATGGCTGACCACAGAGATTTTAATGTTATTTTGTAACCCAGTACCGGTTACAGGGATTTAAGTTAGCCTCAACTTTCACAGCCACGCTAATCACGACATTTATCGGGATCCCGTTTGTTTCTTCATGTTCGGCTGCCGTAAAACATTGGCAGAGCTGGAGGAACTCTTTCCTAAAACATTTTATTAATAGCAATGGAAATTATACTTCACAAGGTTGCTGAACAACTGACAACTTTCTGTAAGACCACACGCTCTCATATTCTGCCCAACTCACACACACTCAAACACAGCCTATCCTAAAGGCTACCCAAATACCACAAAAGTATATGTAACCTAAACACATAAGCTACTGGTATCATGGTGATTAAGAACTTGAAGACTTCTAGTTCAAATCTCAAGGTGAGCCCTCAATATAGTATATTGCAGTACTAAACCCTAATCCGAGCCTGTTATTTATTTGGCCATATAAATAGGTTGACTCATAAAATACTCTTGTATGAATGAAATAAAATGTAACAAATTACATGCAGGTATGCACACATTGACCTGGAAAAGCATATTTTATCTAACAAATAGGAACCCCGTCAGATTTTGCTAGCCGTAAACAATAGAACTTCATTTGGAGCTAGCTGGAATCAGGAGATCCTCAGTCAGAGCTAGCTGTAAACAGGAGAGTCTCAGTCGGAGCTAGCTGTAACCAGGAGATCCTCAGTCGGAGCTAGCTGTAAACAGGAGAATCTCAGTGGGAGCTAGCTGTAAACAGGAGAATCTCAGTGGGAGCTAGCTGTAATCAGGAGAATCTCAGTCGGAGCTAGCTGTAATCAGGAGAATCTCAGTCGGAGCTAGCTGTAAT
>JAACJT020000030.1:374996-386900 GCA_009936485.2 Gymnarchus niloticus
GGAGCTAGCTGTAATCAGGAGAATCTCAGTCGGAGCTAGCTGTAATCAGGAGAATCTCAGTCGGAGCTAGCTGTAATCAGGAGAATCTCAGTCTGAGCTAGCTGTAATCAGGAGAATCTCAGTCTGAGCTAGCTGTAATCAGGAGAATCTCAGTCGGAGCTAGCTGTAATCAGGAGAATCTCAGTCGGAGCTAGCTGTAATCAGGAGAATCTCAGTCGGAGCTAGCTGTAACCAGGAGATCCTCAGTCGAAGCTAGCTGTAAACAGGAGAATCTCAGTCAGAGCTAGCTGTAATCAGGAGATCCTCAGTCGGAGCTAGCCATAAACAAAGCAAGTGCCTTAGCCTCTGTTAGGTGTAACTGCAGTTTACAGACTATGCTAACTGACAGCAAGAGCTGTTAGCTTCTGCAGGTTGCAGGTAGAAGAAGTCTGGTCAGCAGTGGCTACCTTCTGCTCAGCTGCCCTTCTCTGCAGGTCTTTGCCCTTGACAGCCAGCAGGAGGAACTTCACCAGCATGCCCAGGAGATGTGGGGGAAGTTCCTCATCTGCATCTAGGATGACCTTGGCAGACTCTGTCACCTTCAAGGAACAGAAACGCTATCAGTCATTCAAATGTGTCCTGTTTAACATAGGTTTTGAGAAGCAAGGTGTCACATCACAACAAGTGACAAATATTGAAACCTGATGAAAATATTGATACATGTAATATAGCACTGTAATTGTCCTTAGGGACTTGAACTTGAACAATGTGGTTTTAAATCCTGTGGAGGACAAAGTCCTTGTGTATAATTTAATATATTGAGCTACCTGTAACGTAAAACAGTGTGAGTCATATTTACTTGGGAGGACTTACAGGTTTCTTTCATTATTGTAATTAAACAAACTCCCCTTGCCTGCTCTTTCAAATATTTGTTTTCCACAATAGACATGGAGGCACTGAAAGAAGTGATTTCCTGCACACAGTATGTGGACTGTTTCATAATGGGCGTTTTAAAACAAGCTGGCACTGCATTTTACTGCCACTTTCTCACACCACTGACAATACCACCCCCCCACCCCAACACACAACAAATATCCTCCTTAACCAATATCCTAACTTATTACTGCCATCACAGAGAACTGTTTATTAAGGAGTTTTATGTCTTTTCCAGTTAGTTTTGACCATCTTCTTTAGAAAGGTCACCAGTTCCTCACCCTCCCCATTTTCCCTGGAAAATGTAACCTAGCTCATTTGAGTCTAATTTCCACTGTGTGTTTTAGTGTGGAATTTAGATTCTAACGATTGGGTGCTTATGGCAGCCACAGCAAAAGGCTTGGTCTTTTCATTCTCACTCTGTGTTTCATTGCAGCAATCATTCCTGAGTGGGTGTGCCTTAGATCTGAGCCACTTTATCTTTGGACAAAGAAAACCGGGAAGCTGGGTTTAACACATCCAGCTACCTGATCACAAACTGTTTTCACGTGTTCCTAGATTATTTTAGTGAAGCTAAACACAGCATAAAGATCAAAGATAAACTTAGTTCATAAGTCAGAACCGTAATGCAAAGCCTTACATAATTAAGAAATATGTTTGAGTAACTAATAATTTAATAGTTTAACTTTTAGTGTGAAGTGATCTGAGCCATGCAAAGATCTCAGCAACTACTGAGTGCTTCAGTGTCCATGTCTTATTAGGCAACGCCAGGCAAACACTGGAAGTGATTCCTGAAAGTCATAAAAAGGTCCCTTTTTGCACTAATTGTGGTTCCAAAGATGGATGGAATGAAAATATTTAATAAAGACATGTTACCTCATAAAACAAAGGAGCATCCTTTGGTTTTTTGGCTTTGGCATTTCCCAGCTCACTGACCTGGGGGTGAATAAAAAAAACAGAATTCAAATGACATTTTTTTAAAAAAGCCATAGATGCCTTTAGAGGCTTACGAGTCAGGGTTATATGTGACTGATAATACACGGAGTGATTAAAGCACTCGAACTTTTGGGTGAAATTTGGTTTGTACAGATGAGAAATGTATGCAGCCTACCTAGCTTCATTAAGAAAAGGGAATGTTGCGGAGACTATATAAATTATACTACAGGGTGAAATTGTAAGTACATCTGTTAGCTTGAAGAGGTAATCGTGCATCTGAATTCAGTGTGACACCACACGTTGAAACTGACAACGTCTGAGCAATGCTTTGCCGCTGTGAGTGTCGTCGCCAAAGTAAGACTGTAAATGGGAATT
This sequence comes from Gymnarchus niloticus, assembly GCA_009936485.2. NCBI lineage: Eukaryota > Metazoa > Chordata > Actinopteri > Osteoglossiformes > Gymnarchidae > Gymnarchus > Gymnarchus niloticus. The sequence goes on from JAACJT020000030.1 coordinate 377,220, forward strand.
TGCGCGCCTTTTCCAGCATGTCGTGCCAGGAGACGGCCCTGAAGAGGCGGCGCTGGGGCTGCCTCACGGCTCGCAGGAGCGCTTGGACGTATTCCTCGTCGTCAAGGCGCTCCACTGCCAGCAGGGACACGCAGGCCGTCCAGTCTGCCTGTACACACCACCTCAGTTAATTAAAGATGAACGGCTCAGATATTCTCCTAAATAAATGTTAAGTTGTTGCACATTCGGGCATTTCGTACGCGTGTTAATAAATTAACACAGAGCTGCGTTTCTACAGATGTGTGTTAATCTGCAATGGCACATTGCTACCTGAGATTTATTTCAGCTAAGGGGAAAACCCCTATAAAGATGATTTTCGACATGGTGTCCTTTTAACATAATAGAGACAGGGTTGGAAACTTCAGGTCCAGAAAGTACAAATCCAGACCAGGATTTTGTTTCAACCAACCAGTTACGTACTGTGTGACTGTGACTCTTTATACGCAACAGGTTGATTAAAACAAAATCCTGGTCTGGATTTGTACTTTCTGGACCTGAATTTCCCAACTCTGAATAGAGATGGGGAGATGTACGCCTCAGTATAGATCGATACTCAGACGATATTCGCTTGTTATCGATTACCATTTAAAATGTATGGATTACATTTGTTCACAAGTGTTCCTCTAAAGTTGTCGCAATGCTCACTCCAAAACTTCACTTCCCTAATTTCGGCGCTTACACAATAACATACACTCTAATGCAGGAATCCGAGAAGCCCACGATATTTATGAATATGTACAAAATAAAAAATGGATAAAGTTCTAAAATTTCTAAAATGTTTTACTTGTATTAAGCAGCTCAATCTTTCTGAAAGTGTAGATGTTCATTTCTTGAGCGTATTTCCTTGTACTTCTTTCATATTTAGCTTTGGTATCAAGAGTACGTGTTCATAAAATATTTGTATCGGTATTCAATCATAAATTTATAACCATACTACACCTCATCGGAGGTACAGTACCTGTACACCGGAACACTGCTAATTAAAAACAGCACAAGGTGGCAGTATTACCTCTCCTAAACAAAACCTGTGTTACTTAAAAACTGTAAGCAAACTTATCTGTTTTGGCAGTTGCTATGGCGTGTCACTACAAACAAATGTCAATGAGAAGTAATGATGTCAGGATCTTTGAACCCTGCTCGAAAATATATCTACCTAAGTCATTTATTTGAATTAGCCAATCTTCATTGTTGTAGTCTTTTTCTTAAAAAAAAATTAAACATCAACTTTATTTGTTGTATTTCGGATTCACAAACTACCTCCTCAAAAGGTGCTGCAACGAGTCCTGCTTCCCAAGCTTTATTCCCAACTGCCGCTGTCGGCCCAGACTGGGTGCTGCTTTTCACTCTTTTCGGCGGCATGTTTCCACCATTCGTTTCATCGACGCCGTCAAGACAAACGGTGAAATATCCAGGGAAAACACTCGCGTCTCCGTCTGCTTGCTACCAACTCCCTGTGGACGCTGCCCGGTTGCTATTAGCAACGGCGGTCCGGCCGGAGGACCCGCAGGTTAAATGAGAGGGAGACCCCTGTCGAGCGACCCTAGCATAGCATCGGAGTAGCGGCGTGTACAGTAAATTGCTACTAAATTGCAACTGGTGATGAAATGCCCTGCCAGGATGGCAGTACTCGATAGAACTGAAGTTTGAATGTTTTGGCCTTCCTGTTGTATGAAAGAATGACCCTAGTGTAAATGTTTAGCACACATTTTACGTGCATACTTTGGAAGTGTGTAGGAAACTTCTTCGTAGCGGACCGTGTTCTACATTCTGTTGAGCTGCCTGTGTATATGTCCTAGTGAGCTAGCTGTTTCTGTCTTATGTAGCTAACTATATTCTGTGTTCCACTCTATCTATGTAGCTGATTGGGTTGAGGGTTTATTTGTTCCTTCTACTCCCCCCCCCATTTCTTCTTCAGAACAAAGATCAGCAAGTGCTCCATAGTCAGACATAAAGAGGCCTTATGCTCAGATAACCGTGTTCTTAAAGGAACGGGTCAGAAGAAAGTTTTTTCTTTCATTTCTGACATATATATATATATATACTGTATATATGCCTCCTGAACACCACCCTGACCCCCCACCAGCCTCCTTTAATAGCTTTCCAGACAATCTAAGCAGTGGACGTAATTAGTCATTTTATAGCTACACACTCTTTATTACTACCATAAACAGACATTCAATACGTTCCTTTAAGGAGTCTCTGTTTATTTTGGGGCTTTATTGGATGTTCTCCAAAGGTTATTTATTCTGTAAAATCTGTTCCTAAATACAGTATTTCATTTAGCCATCCAATATGGTCAAGTAGCACAGCTTGTACCCAAACTACTGCTGGGTCGCACTGTGTCCAAAAGTAGAGCAGGAACATCTTTCAGCAGTTCCTTTTACAGCTTAATCCTATTCTATCAACACTGCGAATTGCCTTGTCTTTTTAATTAGCTCCATTAGCTGCCAGTGAAAGGGAATGAACAGGATACGTCCATAAACAGAAGGAACTACAGGGCTTTACAGGGCCTCATTAATGACACGCTATGTGATGTCATAGACAAAAAGGACATATATATTTTGTAGATTCTGGTTTATTTAAATCCTCCTGTTTAAAAGAAATGTTCTCCATACAAGGCCCAGGACCCTACTGTGAAGTTATATCTAAGGAGATGGTACATTATACCTTTGTACCATATAAGGCCTATCTGAGGTCCAGGATATCTCCATGTGCAGTTAAAATGGAAACTAGCAGTGAAAATGGCCAGTGTTGTAAAGAGTCTCTCAGGAGCTGCTGTTATTTGAATCAGTTTGTAGTTATCACCTGCGTAAAGATTCACAGACTGTGCTAAAATCTAACTAAACAGGTACTCTTTATTGTTTCGTTATTAACTGTGTAGCAGATGTTTTGTGTAATATTGCACGGAGTGTGATATTGTGACGTGTTCGTTGATTCAAATAAAACCTCTAACTCATTTAACAGTGACCAAAGGAGCAGTCAGTTTTCCATCAGCAGGTCTCTGAAACTCTGGGTCTGTCTGCAGAGCAGCCACATTATTAGCCAGTACCCGACGTATAGCGTCAGGAGGATTTCCTGCAATAGTGTGGTGAACGGCAACGTTCTTTTGAGACTGCATGGCGTGAGAATGGGGCCACGGAGGAGTCAGAGAGGTCTCTGGTGTGATGAAGCTCTTTGCCATTGAATCCACAGAATACAGACCACAGAATAACTGTGCTATCCCTGGGCTTAATCAGTCACGGATTGTGCTGTGTAACAATGAAGTAGCCACAACACTGTGTGCTTTTGGGGTACCAAGGTTTGTGTAACATGGTGGTGTAACAGTCAGCATGTTTCTGCTATCCCTGGTCACCTCCTCAGTTTGTGTAATCTAACCATCAATGTGCTCCTCTTAAGAAAGAGCCTGAAACACTTTTAGATCCTTATCATTTCATTTAGTCTGCAGCCAAGTGCAGAAACTGGATATGCCTCTTGAAGACTGTTTTGTTTTGGCCACTGCTGAACATGCTCAGGGCTCTGTCCAGTCCTGGTGTCACTCAGCCCAGTCTAGCTAATTCAGCTCCAGGCCAGAAGGACTAACATAGGTTTTACTTAATAAAAAATGTCCACAGACTAGTAAGCACTGCATTGTGGCAATGGCTTCATTTGTTGACCATGTTAAATATTTTGTGATTCCCCAATTTGGATTTTTACGCCTTTGACTCGAGTAGGTGTATCTGTAGTTAAATTCAGATTTAAATATGAAATTATGAGGTTAAACATCAGCAAAAAGCTAAAAAAAAAATACGGTTTTCTACTTTGATAAAATTTATAAATTGCATAAATTACGTAAATTAATTGAATAGCATAGCCCAAAATGAATGTTGATAAAATACTTTCCCTGTCACTTTACTGTAAACATTTTTATAGGTGCCAAGTCTCAGCCATGGACACAGCTGTAAGCTTAAAATCATGTTTTCAGAAGTGATGTGGAAAATGAATGGCATGACCTTTGACTTCTAGACCACCCTGCAGGTGACCCTGCTTGCCAATCAATGTTCATCCTTTTCTCCAGTGAATTTAAAATCATTGGGATATATTTCAAGATTCAAGAGTTACCCCCCTAACTTGGCAATTCTGAGATTAATTTTCTTAGTTTCTTTGTAGTCACTTGTACACTGCAGTAATTGACCCATCTTCTTGGAGTAATTATAATTAATTCTTTTAAACAAGTGCTTAAGTGCTATGCTATTTGCTCTGCACTGTGGTGAATTTGAAACCACACCTGCTGAGGACAATGTCTCAACAGCTCCATTTCATCAGGTCGTTTATCAAACCAAAAACCACGAAACCCCGGAGGTCAGATGTTGATAACAGTTCAGAGAGATAAAGCTGGGAAGCAGAGCTGAGTGTAATTGGTTTATAAATTGACAGTCAGGTAGGAATTATCAGTGTTTCTATATATAATTGTTGATGTTTAATTTAAAATTGTTTTACTTCCCAGACTTGAACAGAAATACTTTCTTTGGTAAGAAAATGCATAGAGAAGTCTGTCTTGCTGTAACTCAACATGAGTTTACATTTGAAAGCAGCAACATATACGTGTGAGTTATTCTGCATGCGATGTTTACCATACGAGCAAGGTCCACCTCACAGGCCCAAACTTTACCCCAAGCCTAATCCATCCATCATCACCTGGCACGTGTGCCACACAAAATCTTCTGGGACCCCTAATGAGGAAGAGTCAAAAATGAGGAGGGACTACACCCGCCAGCTCAGACCCCAATGGTTCTTCATACTAGAACAAAAGGACGTATGAGATGACTGCTTTGCATTAATGTTTTATTGAGTTAAAACTTGGGGGGGGGAAGGGAGGTGGGGGGGTCACAACTGAAGCCATCTATTGTTTCAGTGCTTTGAGGAGGCATTCCGACAGGGTGGTGTCACCATCTTTGACTGACAGGGCCTAGAGCCTCTTTGAGACATGCCATTAATTCAATAAAACCATTAAGCAATTTCGACCCTCAGCCTCCCCCCTCCAACACCACCACCACACGCCGGCCTCCAGGCAATCTCGCATTGACTGGTCTATGCTTAGCACCTTCACACGGGGCAGCTAATCTTCTTAGTGCTAGTTAAACAGAACCAGGCCCTCTATCTGCCGATCCAGAGCTAAAAAAAATAAAAACAAAGAAAACACAAAAAACAATACGGGCCGTTATTTTGGTTCGGCATTTAATCTGATTGTCTCTTCTAGAGCGTAGAAAAACACCTGAGACATTTGGCTTAGTTCCATTACTGCGCCTATTTCAGACATCTCCATTTTAGTCCACAGGGTAATATTAGACAGACATGCTGTAAGGCTATTAATCTATCCAGACTACACAGTAACTCACACCTGTCACTCACTTGGCCCTGCCCATCATGATCACTAGGGCAAATTGCCCTTCCACTAAGACGGTGAAGTAAATATATTATTATATCAGTCAGTCTGAAGACCTTTCAACATGTGACTAAGTCAAAGACAATGAAGGCATTTTCTACTGCAGCAGTGTCCCCGGGTGTAGCCAGTTCTTAAAGAGTTAATGCTGCGACAACACAGCAGCCAAGGTACGCGTGAACATGATCTGCTGTTTACTACCCAGTAGGAGGGGGGCGCTCGTTCTGATACTGCCTCCCGTTGTGCCTGAACCTGGAGGACATTGTGATGAGCGTGAAAAGTGAAATGACCAGCACCTCACAGATGCCCCCTACTGGCGCTGCCTCCCACAGACCCTAAGAGAGCACAGCAAGAGGTGTTTCCCAATTACCCATCAGAAGCAGGGAACCTAAGGAAGAGGAAAGCCTTCACAAAAAAACTGGTTATACAGAGTTGTGCTTCACAGGAAAGGAGAGTGTTATGTTGCTTTGTTTGACAGGAAACTAGTGGGTTAAACTCAGTTTTGTTATTGTGGGGTTTGACAGGAAGGGACTGTGTAAAATACTGTTAAGGGGGTGTTTGACCGGAAACAAATGGATTAAACTCAGTTACTTTGTGTGGGTTTGGTTGACAGGAGAAGAAAATTTAAAGCGTTAAACTGAGTTCTAGCAATATTTCCAAAGGTTATTATCTCACATTGCCATACGTGAGCTGTAGCAGTGAAAACTTGCTGTGATCCATCTGTAAATTTGTAATCTTGATGGCTGTATCTATTACACCAAGCGTGAGGCTTTAACTGAGGCTTGTCCTGCCTCTGTAGGCCATACTCTGAAATTCTCAAATCTTATTTTCAGGATTTCTGCATCTCTGTAAGTCTGTGCCCAAGGCAGCAGCTGTTGGTCAGTCTTCAAACATTTGAGACCCTTGGCTGACGTTGGGGCATTAGTCACTCATTTCCATATCTCCATCACTCTTGGGTGTGAATTCAGGAGAGGTGCAGAGTTTAAAATCAGCTGGCTTGACAGATTGCCCCAGAATAATGCATGCATTTTTCAATAGCAGATTAGACAACTTCAAAGCCTTACATGTGGGAGTATGAATTTGCCCTACAGCAATGTGAAAATTCCCCAGCAAAAATTGTAACCAGAAGGATATGCCTGGCTACATTACACCTGTTCCAGTGTTTCTTCACTGCTTTTCTGTTCATTTCAGGAGAAACTTCAAAAAACAACTTTGTCCAACACAGGCCTCCTGGTACCAGAAGAAATCTTACTGGTAATACCTTCTGTTTTGCTACTGGGCTCCTAATCTACAAATCCATCTGTCAGTGTGAGGGACGTCCCTTTAACCTGAATATTTAATCCAATGTAAATGTTTTAGCATAGGTTACTCAGAGTATATTGATGGCACTGTCCTACATGCTGCTGTATGTTTCATGTATGTACTATGTATCATATCTCAGTATCAGAATTGACCCAACGTCATGACCTGGAACCTTGACCAAGAACTCATTTTCAGAGCCACTGTTCCACTCTTCATTTCTTTCCTAACATCTTTGCATTTATTTCTGACCACTGAGCCTTGAAAGGCTGTTTTTCTGTGTTTTCTCTGATGTCTTCTTGTTCTTTTACATTCAGACATGTAATACAGTAAATCATGAACTGATTTTACTGAATTTCCATCTATGATGCCACACCCCTCGTTGGGATCTGTTAGTGATAGTGCAAAGGAAACAATTTGAAAAAATGATACAACCTGTCTAGATACACACATCTCTTTTGTGTTTTTCAGCCTGTTCCATATTCCCAGTTCTGCATTCGGATCTGAACCTGAGCTAACTGGCCTTTAGCATGTAAGCTTCAGTTGGCCTGTGGTTAGGATGGTGTACCACACACAGTGATTTACAGTCAGTGTGGTGCCATATCTCTGTGGGTTTATGGAAATTCCCACTGATACATTTTAACGTCTAGATACAACACACCTATTAGAATGTCTTCCCTTGTAGGTACTATTGTATATATATATGTTTGTATAAATCTTTTTAGAAAGGCATTTTGCAAATCTGTAGGTGCACAACTCTGAGAGAGATGTGAAGTTGTGAATTAATCTTGAAGCTGTTTGCATATGTATGTGCGTACATCTAGTCAGACGGGGGTTGTAATTTCATCTGTCTGTGTGTGTATGTGTGCGTTAACAGGGTGAGATGAGGTTGTAAATTCTCATGCTTGTGTGTGTAAGAAGAGAGATGCAAGGTTGTAAATTCATTTTGAAGATGTCTGTGTGTGTGCGTGCGTCTTTGTGTCTGTGTGTAATCCAATAGATGCGAGACTATAAATTCGTCTTGGACTTGTACGTGTAGACAGACAGGGACTGCGAGATTAATATGCCGTTGATGGGAAGGTTTTCCCAACATGGTGGCGCATGCAGGAACACCATGACGGCGTTACGCTCTGCTGCATCACTCACCACATCCCATCCTTCACACCCAGCGCCTCCCCTGTCCTTAAAGCTGTCCCTTGTCTTCATCACACCTCCCCCAACTCCATCATGCACCCATGCCTCATGCCTACCTGCACCCCTCAGACTGTGAAAGGTGACATGAAGATGTCACCCTGTCCATAAACAGTATATGGCAGGATGTGGTCATTTATGGAGATCTCTGAAAGGTAGCATGCCCTTTAGTTATCCAGAAATAGTGCTAAGCACACCTCCACACCCTAATTTATTTGAGCTGTAAACTAACAGATTAAGCAGAATGCTTTAATCACCATTAGCCACATGATCAGTCAAATGCGGCCTCCCTTCTCAGATTAATAATTCCAGACAGCACTCCCGCTGGTGAACACTAGGCCATGTTACCATGGCAGCTTGCCAGCATGCGCGGAAATGTGAAACGAGAGCCTGAGGGTCCCTTGTAAAGGTGTATCACCATGTGCTAGCCATTATTTAGGGGACTTGATTAGCAGGAGTGGTCCAATAGATGGAACCCTCATCACTCTTTCCTATCATTTACAGGAGTGCATCTGTAACTATGCACTCAATAGTCCTATCTAAAATTAACCCCTGTACTGGGAGCTAGACCATAACCATAGGCCACCTGTCTCTGATGGAGGTCTGTCTCTTGTCACATCAGCATCACCCTCCCAGTACTCCGGGTCCCCAGAGTACTTACTGCGGTTTCCTGTTAACCCATCGCATTTCCTTGTTTTAGCCACTTGCCCTTGCCACCCGTGTCTTTTGGCATTTAAGTCCATGTCTTTGTTTCCCTGTGTGTTTGTTAGCAGCCGGTTACTTTTTGCCAAGTACCTCGGTCAGTTTGGGTAAAGTGAAGGGGGCTTCTAAGCTGTCTCACGTCTCACTGGAAAGACAAGGTTTGATTTTAGACAAAAATTGCTCCTCCGGTTTCAAAATCTGTGCCCCTTTTATTAAAAAGGTTTGAATGGATTCCCGGCATCTGAGTGGCATTTGAGAAGGCACTGCCCTCTGGGTCCTGTGGGGAGCTCAGAACACAGGATACCCTGGACAGGATGCTCATCCATTGCGGGTACACACTCACACAAAGCCACACATCATGAACAATTTAGAGACTCGACTCCATGCTTTTAAACTATGGGAGGAGGCACAGTAGCCAATGTGAACAAACACAGCACAGGCAGAACATACAAACTCCACAAAGACACTGGATCCTGTCTGTGTTCAGAAGACAAAGGCAGCTCTGCATGTCATGAAAAGTACATGGAACGAGCTGGGGTGTGACTGATGTGCTGGTATGCATCCCTCCCTTTTCCCTGACCACACACTAAATTTCAGGTGGAGCACAGGACTGAAAGTATTGGAACACCTGTTTCCAATAGAAACAGCATATAAAATGCACGTACACACACACACACACACACACACACACACACACACACACACACACACACCCTTCAGATATACAAGCATCTACGGCACAAGCACGTATACACACAGCTATTGTAAGGACCCCCCTATTGCAGAGACTGCATCAAACTGAGAATGGGATGTATGTGTGCACATTTGGGGGGGCAGCAGAATGCAGCTCTAGCTGCAAGATGACCCCCCTCCCCAATACACACATATGTCAGGAAGGATGGTAATAGCTGTGATGACAGACAAGTCTCACCAGCTGGTCCAGCCTAGAGTCACGCAGGGCTGTGTGTGTGTGTGTGTGTGTGTGTGTGTGTGTGTGTGTGTGTGTGTGTGTGTGTGTGTGTGTGTGTGTG
>JAACJT020000030.1:401423-414197 GCA_009936485.2 Gymnarchus niloticus
CCCCCCCCCCCCAACCCCCCGGAAAAGGCAGATGCAGTTAATCTTTGTGTTCTCCATAACAAGATCTTGCCTAGACTTTAACCCTATTTCCTCTCACACTCAGATTTTAGCTGTTGATTGGATGTATCTCATGCTACATCTCAGGCCTTTTTGCTCCTGGTGCTTTTCCTGTGGACGTTGAATTGATAGCCCCCAAGATTTCTGAGTTGAAGAGTTCAGATTTATGCAGAAATTCAAAACACCGTGAAAAAGCATTGCTAGCTGTCAGGGTCCTTTAGGTAATGCCAATAATAGTAGGTGGAAAGCACAAAGACGGCCAGCTTTATTTCCAAAATTCATAACATTTTATATAGCGAGAAATAACTATTAAGTGTTTTCTCCAATCTGTATTTAATTTAAATCTCAGACTGGCCAGTAAAGTCAAGTTTGTTTGTGTTTGTGCGCTTTTATGTTGTTCTAAGGATATTACTTCAACCTCTAGATTTTTTTTACATTGTTCAGTTTTTTATTTATTTTATTAATAAATGATAGTAAAATGGTATTATAAATATCTAGGAATAATGCTGACATCCATTACAGCTCAGGGCAAAACAGACTCAAATCTTCTACCATTTGCTGTTTTCCATACGACATACCTTGCAGATAATTCAAATGATGGCTCAGTAAACCTGTGTGTTTTTCTGTTATGCAGAGATCTGAATTAAATAGGAGAACCCATGATGCATACGCCAGAGACTCTGGGCCTATCTCACTGTACCGAATCTGAGCCATTTCCACAGCACTACTACTGACACACCAGCATAGAATCTCAGATCTGTACCATTATGGCATATGTTGCAGTTTTCCGACTGGTTTCTTTGGTGGTCTAACACAGAAATTTCACTGATGTATGCTTCTTGGTGAACCTTTCTGCTTGGTAATTGTAGTTATATAGGTCATCATATTTTGTTTGTAATCTTTCTCCCATTTTGTTCTGGGGCCTGTGTACGTTTTTAAAATCTTCTGTTGTAGAACTTCTTTTTGCACAGAAGAAGAGGGTGAAAAGCACTATCTGCTATCAGAATGGGAAGCATGGGGGGTGGTTAACTTATGATGACATTGTTAACAGCTTATCAGAATGGTGAACTGCCCTTCTAGGGAAGGGTCTTGGCGGCCATCTTTATTGACAAAGATGGATGAAGTCAAAATGTAAGGAGGAAGTCCAGGTGGCAGCCTTCTCTGTCTACCTAGTCCATCCTTTAAACAGCAGACCAGACCAATATGCTAACTGCTAATGGATTTCTGTTCCTGCACATTTCCAGGGACCTTATCCAGATTAGAGGACATTGTTGATGAATCTGAGCAGTGAAGGTCCACCTAAGCGGTGAAGGTCCACCTGATCCCCCAACTCCACCCTGAGCCTTCTGTGTTGGACTCCTGAAGCTCAGATGATGGGACTTGAAGAACCAGCTGTCAGACAATTGTGCTCCTGGGTGGGGTGTGAGGGTTCCTTGCCATCTAGAGAAGGAGCCTGGCCAACACTGTTTCAAAAAGCATCCAAACAACCATACACAAACACACAGATTCAGAATTACATGCATATATGCTCAAAAACATTATGAGATTATGAAGGTCATGATGTTGACCTTTAAGGCTGTGTGAAGTTCAGGACATCTCAGATCAAACACACAACTTTGGTTCCATTTATAGAATATTTTCAAAGGATTTCTCTCTGCTTGGTCATTCTACAGGCTAAGCTGAACTTAGGGCTTCATGTGTGAAGCTATGCAGAGGGTATAGATCAGCACTTGCTTACTAAGCTGCTTTTTACAGATTTGTGCATTTCAACAAGGCTCTTAGTGAAACAAACCACTCTTTTAACCCCTGGTTATAGGGCTTAGATTTAACAGACTGTTCTCTTGTACAAGCTTATGGGCTTAAAATTGTTTTTTATCAACAAAAACACAATATGAGATATAGAATGACCAGAGTAGGAGGGAGACAAGTACAAAATATTGACATGTAAATGAAGAAAAAGTAGAAAATGCTATGATAGCTGGGAACATACCGATTTAAGGACTGAAAGTTGTTAGTTTTAGTTCCAGAAAGGGCTTACTTGTTGTAGTAAAACACCAAGCTGTATGAATAAGTTAAAAGCTGTAGGTTACTTTTGTTGTAAAAATGTAAATGCAATGCAGCATAAGGTTAAGCACTTTTGATTTTAGTTTAGTTTACAGTTCAGTCTTCAATTATACACTGTGTGTCAAAAAAACTGAACCCTTTTTATTTTTGCAATAAAAAATGGAAATGATTATGGTTTGTAGATTTGGATTAGATGTTAGCTGGCATTTTTTTCAATAGAGTCAGCCTTTATAAACCTTAAATATGGCACCACGCTGTTACCGCGATCAGACTCGCTATAGTAGATGCAGGACATGAAGCCTGTTTTTAAGCTAATGATGGCACTGTAATGAAGTGGGAAAGGTCCAGGCTGGCCATGTGGATTTAAGGAAATAAACAAAGTTATAAATCACAGTTAGGACTAAGTAGCTAAGGCATTAGTAATAGCCTGCACCAGAACCAGACTGCTTGACAACCTTTCTGGATAATGTTAGCTGACAAGGCCCTTGGCAGGTGATGGGATGGGGGAGGGAGATATGACAGGAAAAAAACACAGATTTTGGGTAGAAGTAGTGGACCATATGCTAGTGCCTCATTCTAGTCGTCAGTCGTTCAGCTGATAGATTCTTAAACATATACCTTCATTCCATCAGCAGGTCAGGCTCCACATTTGTGTAGTGCTATCATTTCCAACGACTCATGGCGAAACATTTTGGTGTTAGGCATTACTTCATTTTAGCACCCAGTTCAGTTTAAAAAATATGTTTAACCAAGTAGGTGTAGCATCTTTCTCAAAGCATGAGAACGTGAGCCTTTGACTTTCTGGAAGACCGTTCTTCAGTAATACCCTGCCTGCCGTCCTGACACGAGTATCCACCTCCCTTAGCTGTTTGCTCACGTGCCCACGGCAAAGTGATATTTACAGCTTGCAGACATATGAAGGTTGCACGGAATAAGGCGGGATAATGGGTATTACAAATGGTAGGGTCTTTCAAAAAAGCCCAACAATGCTTGGGAGTAACCCTGGGTGACTGAGTGCCAGTTACAAATGCTCTAACTATTCAAAACTATGTTGCGAGAGTTTTGCAGTAAATCCGGAGGCTAAAGATGGATTAGCTGGCACCTTAAAATAAAAGTGAACACAGTAGCATGGTGGTGTTTAACAGAAGCAAAATTTAACAATTGCTAATTCTGAAATGGGGAATCTGGCTTTAAAGAGACAATGCAGGGCAAATGTAATGGGGGGGCAACAATTCAAATTGAAAATGTAACTCTTTAATGTTTAGTCTGCTAAAGCCTGCCCTCCCATGAATAATTGAGGGCGGGCTTTAGCACAGTAGGAGGAGGTGGATGTGCGGGTAACAGGCAGCAGCAATGTGGCTGACCTCGCAGTACCTCATGTTGTTGGATTTCCTATCTCCTATCCTGCCCTTTTATTCAGCTCTATTTTCATGTCCGCACACATAACCCTGTCTTAGGTCCAACAAAGTAGAGTCTCTAGGTTCTGTGGTCCAGCTGTCTCAAGTAGCTCATGGTCCTTTCGCAGTCTACAAAGCAGGAAAGTAAAATAATCAGGACAGGCCTGTTTTACACTACTAGCACCTGTTGTGAAGGGAGGAAAAACACTGCATCTCCCACATAGAGCACCTTGACAGCCTAGGCTCCATGTATCCCTCATGCACTCCAAAAGCCTGCTTGCTGTGTCCTCAATCAACGCACTCATAAACGCTCAGGGTATCAATAACAGCAGGTCACTCCCCTGGCCCAGAACCACCATGCTGCCCATTTGGAAGTGTGAGAAGTACCAGAAGGCCCTGCTCCAGTCCAAGGCTCCATTTGTAGCATTAATGGTGTTGGAATAACAAATGATGTAGCCAGCAATTTGGGGTGGAGGTGGGCAGGCAGGGTGTGACTACGAGCCCCTCTTTTTATGAGCTGCTGCTCGACAGGTTTCTGACACAGGCGTGAGCGAACCACTCCATCAGCACACAGAGCTGCCACCTTCAGGACTTCTTTCTCAAGTTCTCTCCACCTCTCTTAAGTCCTTCTCTGAATTAGTTACAGTAGTCATTATCACGGGAATGGAATTGTTTCTAAATATTATTTACCACAACATGTAATGTTATGGCACAGCAGTAAACTAGTTAAATGAAATCAAATACTTTTAAATACTACTACTACTGATAATAATAATCCTAATAATAATAATAATCCATCTTATAACTCCTTATCCTGGTCAGGGTCGTGGAGCGCTCAGCAGGGGTAGAACATGGACCGTGTGCCATTCCATCGCAGGACACACACTCGCTCACACACGTTCACGCACAGAATCGAATAATAATAATAATAATAATATTTGAGAAAGGGCACCAAAATGAAAAATGTTGCGGATTGCATGCTCTGTGTGATGCAAATTCCTCATCCCTCTAGTCACAGCAGGCGTATGACCTGGTCCATCAGTCACAGACTCACGTGATGGATGACAGTGGGTTACACAAGCAGGCTATCCGGTGAAGTCGGAGCCTCTCCTGGAGGACACGTAGCGGCCCTGCGACTGAGTCAGCAGGAAAATGTGCCACATCCCGCTCCAGACCCCGCACCACCAGCTGTGCACAGTGTAGACAAAGAGGAAGAGGAAAAGAAAGGACAGAAGTTGACATCTTTATTTCATGTTTAAAAACAATGGGGTCTCTGTATACCGGGCAATAATCAGTCAGCCCTGGGAACCTCTAGGGGCCACATGTGTTGTTCTGCAGCCAAGCTGGGGCACGGGCACCTCCCTCGACAGGTACACATTCCCACCAACAGCTGCATCCAGCTGCTGGTAGTCATGTTTTTCAAATGGAGAGGTTACTTTCCACAAACAGCATTCATACTACATACATACTGTACATTTACACAGTGAACTTCCTGATAACACATCATTGGATCACCATAACCCTACTACACCTGGAAGACCAGTGAATAAATACTAGTATGACTCATATTTTAACAGCGATGGTTCAGCTTTGGCAAAGATGAAACATCCTGGGAACCTATGCATTTTGGCCACAGGTCGTGTTGGTCCTGTGCTAAGAAACAGCTTTTTTCATTTCACTAATACTGTTATCCATCCATCTTCAAAATGCTTACCTTACCTAGATTCACTTGAGTCCTGAAGCCTTTTCCATGTGGCACAGGGCACAATGTTGGGGTACATCCTGGATGGAAAGTATGTGTTCAGAATGTGCCTTCAAATGATGGAATTTCACAGTGAATGCCTCTCATTATCCAGGCGGGCATATAATAAAGAGTTTATTATCAACTGGATGGAATGAGATTCTCAGGGTATGTTTGTGTTGGCCACTACAGCAGGTAAGCCAGGTGGTGGGACAAGCATAATGAGCACTGAGTTTACAAACTATACCCTGCTTCTTTTTTAAATGTCATAAATGCTGAGGGCATTGATAATAATGAACTTATTAATCTGGTCATTTACAAAGAATTGTGAAGTCCCTAGTCTGAAGGCCAATATACTGAGTCAGTTATATATATTTTAAATTCAGGAGTATTTATCGTTGCATAGCTATTGTTTGTAAGTGTGGGAGTTCATTTTATGCTCAGAATTGTGCCACCACTTATTATGAATTTGTTGAAACCGTTGATTCAGCTGTGCTAATGGGGTGACCAGCTGTGTCACAGCTATACAGATGTGTGACATGCAGCATTTGAAAGGGGGCCAGGCCGAATCATGCTCAGTGGCACTGTGCTTCTGTCGGCCAGCCATCCTCCCCCAAAGCACACAGTTGTGTTCCTGTTCCGACAGCAGATCCAGGGATGCAAAGAATGGGTTTGATTCAGTATGAGCATTTTCAGCAAAATGATACAGACAGCAAATGTATTACGCAGGAAGTGTACAGTCAAGCTATTTTCAGTGTAACCACTGGTCTGAATAATGGTGTATTATGCTTGAATGGATTTGCTCATTTCACATGTGATATTTAATTTCCTAATCACAACAACAGCAGATCTCTCACTTTCTGGAGCACTGCCCCACCATGACGAGGGACTGCACGGTGTGGATGCCGTAACTGTGGAAAAGAGGCGGAAAATATGGTAGAAGGAGAATACAGATGGTTACTTAATTAAACTTATAATTCACAAAACATTCAGCTGAGGCTGCCTAAGGGACAGAACTGAACGCAGTCTTTTTTTGGTGTATGTGTGTCTGCTGGGTGGCGGGGGTGACGGAGAGAAAACTGGGGGCAGGGGGTAAGACCAGGCATGTTTTCATTGGCAGCAGACCTCAGGTTTGGCCTTGTCCAGCTCGCTATCCAAACGGCAGGACATGCATCACAGGAGGTAGACGAAGAGACTCTCCACTCACTTCCACTGACAATCCTTAGACATGGAACCCCAGCTCTGATGGATGGGATATACCATACCCTTAACTCTCTTTGTCCTTAAATAATCACATTTGCCCATGAGGGGAAGTTGGAGAGGGGAGAAGGGTTCGGAAAGTTGTTCAGGGGCTGACCCACTCATTCGGAGAGAAGAGCAGATGGGTGAAATACAACTCTTAGAGCCTCATATAGTGGAGTGTCACTGAACAGGATGGGCGGAGGAATATATCTTCTTCACCAGCCAATGACATAATTGAAGGAGACGGGTGATTAGCAATCCACAGCCGCCTCCCCCGACAGAAATGAGCAGCCGCCCTCCGAGGTCCGGAGCCTGAACCGCACGGTCCAGTTCAAGCAGCTCACATTACATAGGCTGTCTGTTCTGGAAGTTAGCTGCCCCTGAACATAGCCTTTTCCCTCCTTAAAAATTAAGAATAGTTTACTAATACAAATAATGCCTCCTGAAAAGCACAAACATTTTATAGAATATAATACACAAAATGAGGAACATATTGTAGTTATTAACATTTTAATATAAACTGAATTTTAATCATGTAGAAGGATATTACGTATATAACGTTGACATTTTATATACCGTGACACCTTATTTAAACACAGATCTTTTACATGATACTGGTACATGGTAATGTAACATTAGGTACAGAATTCTCTTAACCAACTAACCCCTCATCTCAGGTCTTTGGAGGACTAGGAGCAAACAGTGACCTCTTAACAGAGGGGAACAGACAGCAGATTACAGTGGCCAGCAAACAGGGAGCATAATGGCCACTGAACAGAGGAGAACAAATCATTTCCAGAAGAGATCTTGTGATACTCTGACTTTTAGGCCTATAAATTTTACCTTCTTACACAGGTCTGTTGACTGTTAGGGGTCTGTTGTCTCCCAGCAAACCACGTGGGACTCACAGCACAGCCCATTGGCTCCCTGCTGCACCCTAGGGGACGGGTCCTGGCATGTGGGGCTGCTGGGGGAGGAAGCTGTCATTTTGGACGCATGGCATCATAAATTTCCCAGCATGCCTTGGGGCCTGTCTGATAGCTCTCTGCACGAGGCAGTGATTGATGGGAGCATGGGGAGGAAGTCATGTGCCAACAGCAGGAGGGCAGATGCTTTCGGACACCCCCTGAGACCCTGTCAGAGCATTTTCAAGATCTCACGCCAGACAATTCCACTCAGGACAAGCGTGCACTAAGCCTTCACATTTCCATGGAAATATCTGCTGCCAGCACTATTTGGGAGGGGGTCTATTTTCTAAGATATAATGTAACCAATTAAATGTAAAGTTCTGGTCTTGTATACATATAAATACACCAATGAATGAACTCACATGGTCACTCATCCTCACAAAACTACAAACTCACCCATGTGTAAATACACAGACATGGACACGATTACCCAGATGTAGATTGTTTGACACAGACTTTGTTTTTGTTTGATTAGGCCACACAATGGTAAAAGAGAGAATTTTAAACTTACACTGTTTAGTAAATTTAATATACCATATTCCAGGAAAGTCTTTTGGTGTTCACACTCTGAACTCTGTCATGTTCTCTGCCTTGCTGGGACAGAAAAATGTTGCGTTTTAGCAATCTGTCAGCACATGGACCCAACTGCTACCTGATACCAAATACTTAGGATGAGATAGGAGACAAGGCGACCATTTTTCAGTGGTGAAAAGATGAGCAAACAGCCACTAGCTCTGCACCAGAAACTGTAGCCATTACACACCAAAGCAGTGATTAAGACTGATCGCAGCCCAACACACTGAGTTTAGTTCATAACTACACGTGCCTCTTGACTTTTCCCAAGGTAATGAAATAATGTCAGTTTTTATTCTTGATATGACAATCTTGCTAAACTACTAAGCCCCTGAGCAGCCATCCTAAAGATGGAAAGGAGAAAATGTCAAGGGTACTAATTGAGTTTGCAGATTAACATAATGCACAGAGAGCAATGAAGCAAAATTTCATCATGACAGACATTTACCTATCAGCTTATTTCTTTTCCCTGTCAAATACCTTGGAAACATTGTGTTCTGTTGTTACAGATCTGACCTCGGCTGTCCAATCATCCAGCTTACATCGGACCCCCAACACATCTTGGAAAATACTTAGCTGGCTCCTTTTACCCCCTCCCAACCCTACAGAGAAAAAGAAGCCTAACCCTTTCTTTTTCATGTCAAACACATCTTTTTCATGCACTCCTAAAGGCCACAGAGTAAATGTATATATATGAGTCTGGTTTCAGGTCCCATAAATCTCCACTCACTTGCAGAAGGGGATGAAATTGTGTCCTGGAGCATCTTGGGGGGCTGGATGGGGGGGATCATATATCACATCATTGCATTGCTCCTACCATACAGCAGATTTGCAGGCTCCCAAAGCCAAACTCCCCCTTCGAGCCACTCTCAGAAAGCAGTGTCCTCCCCTCTCTCCATGTAGTAGTTTCATGCCAATTATTTTGTGAATGATTATATATAGCTAAGGGGGTGAGCAAACTAGCACAACTAATGAAAGCACCTTGCAATTTATTCATAGCAAGGTATTAATAAGAAGTACAGCCTGTGTATACTGCAATATTAACCATTCTTTAAAAAAAAAAGCCTCTAGAAATGTGATGGATGAATGAGATGGAAATCTGCTGCACCCTCTGTTCTCCATAACTTCCAGAAAAAGGTTCAGTGATGAGCTGATGGAGGAAGCCATGAAAAGGTGCTTGACTTTGTGCTGCTGTTTCTTTAGAAGTGTGTTTGGCCGCATCACGAGGGAACAGTGTTTACACCACAGACTGCACTTGTTCCTGTTGAATAGCCTAACGACCTGCACCAGATCACTGCCCATACTAACAGATTCTGTGAGTGGATGGAATCCTTTGGCTTTTACCAAATGAAAACTTATCCAGATGCAGGAAATAATAATAATAACAATCATTACCTTACTCCTTCCAATGGGGAAGGTTGTAGTTTTTGTGTTTCCCATCTCATGCTCCCAGTTGAGAGCCAAGGGTCAGACAGTGTCCAGCACACCTGGAGCAATCAGGCTGAAAGGCCTTTCCCTAGTGCCCAATTGTGATATGGACACTTTTGCCAGCTGTGGGATTTGACCCTGCAACCTTCCAGCCACAGACAGCTAACCCACAGAGCCACACCATGTGTGATATGTAATGAGATAAAAAATGATTCTTTAGCATATTACTTTACTCACAGTATACAACAGTTTATGCATTACTCCAAGTTTTATGCTGCTTACATCAGGCTAAATGTCTGTGTGCATTGGTCTCGGGTATAAGCAGTTTCTGAATGGTAACCACCTTTCCATCAATTCCAGCGTTGTGAAGATCACAAAGCACATTTTTTGTAGAGACAAGGGCACAGAAGTGCTGATTCAGTTCTCCGGTCATTTTAAACAACTATCCTGTGTCTGTGTCCATATGTCTCCACCAATAAGCTTCCATACGTGGCCATAGACTCTCTTTGCTGATTTAATCTGTCCATGTCCGGAACATGCTATCCTAATTTTTAAGACTCTTCTTCTTGATACGTTAAATAATATTGTGACTAATGTGCTTATCGTTCTGGCAGTGATTCTATCACCTCTTCAAGAACTGTGTTAGTTGCCTCAGGTTGCTTTGAAAACTCAGGTATCAAAATGTTGATTGTCAGACCACTTTTTCGCGGATACACACTATTAATTGGCCTTTAACGTAATACGGCTACACTTCTGTGGGTAACTTTGAAATTGAGATTGAAGTATGTCGAAAATAAAGCCTTTTTCATGTGGTGTTTCTCGTGTATATTTGTGGGTTTAGTGTAGAAGATCTGCTCCTGTTCCGGAGGTTCAGCAGAGGTAGTCCAGTGATAATGGTCTCCCCTTGCCCTTAGACCCACAATAATAATCTGAGGAAATCAATTAGCAAGAACAATAACAACCAAGTGCTCTTTAGAGCCCTCCTGAGGGTAGTGTGTTTTCATTTCCTAGTGTGAAACATTGGGCAGTGGGAGGCTACAGTTTGTTTTCCTCCTTCCCTAAAAGCTGTCTGCAGACCAAGAAAAGGAATTATAGGGGTTGAGAGGTTTGACGTTGGTGATGAAAAATGTCATCTGACTCAGGGGGCACTCGATATTAGCTTATTAATTATCCATCTCAAAGCAACGGTGAGTTATATGTGGAGAGAACCACATGACAGTTAATAAGTAACTAAATTGATAACTATACAGAGAACATCAGAGAAATTCTGAGTGACAGGCAATTTTTATATTGACAACATTACACTGGGAGGTTCTCCTGAAACTGAATCTGCAGCATCATGCTTGAGATGATCCTCAGGTTGCACTTTCTTTCTCCTGAAGCATTTTTCTGGACAATCAAGTGCAGAGCTGAGAATGTACGTTTAAGATCTTTATTTATGATTGGCGTCAGCTTTGAAGTTCAAGTTTTCGTATGTGCAAAGCATATTACACCACTGTTCAAAAAACCCAGTTAATGACTCTATGGAGCAGTGTAGGGCAGGTCTGTACCACAAGGGTTTAAACTTTTAAGTTCTTTGAGGTTTAAACTGTTGTTGTCTAAAAAGGATACATAATATGAACTGATAACCAAAAGCCAAAAGCACTTGACCCGAAGAAAAACAAATCAGTTTTGAAAATCAGTTACTCATAAGTGACACCTTCTCTGTAATATAACCAAAATTAAATTGTTTTTAGGTTTTGACAGCAGTTGTTTTTCTGTACATTACTTAAAAACCAGACTAAATTCAAACTACACTGTAATACAGAATTACTTCACAGGCTTCAACAGATATTTAAGCCTCAGTATGATTTAGCATCTTGGTAGTAAAGCCTGTGATAGCTTAAAAAAAACAGAGGCACAAGTCAACACTGATGAGGACACAATGTGTTATGGACACCAAACGCAGGCTGGAAATCTCATTTGTACTGACTAGACACAGCAAAGGTCAGATTGAGCCATGTGCCCAAGGTCAGACCCTGGGACTTGGCCTATGAGGATTGTTGCTTTTCCACTTGTGTGTTTTTACAGTTCTGCAGGGACAGCACTGTTGCTGAATGATTCTGGCGGGTAAAGAACAACTCCTGGGAGTAGCACAACATGCCCTCTGACGCTCAGAACCATTGTTTTAGGGATCACATACCAAACCTTTGTCTTCCTGCTTCAGCCTAATGCTGTAATTGGCCTCATGCTGGCTTTAGGCTGGATGTACCTTAATATTCAGATGTTATTTTTGAAGTATCATCTCACAGAAAACCCCTCCTTTCAGCATCCTGCCACAAAACATTGCCGTATACAACACTGCCTCTCCCAGGAATGGCCATTTCTACACCGGACTATAGAACGTTTTAAAAACTCCCATTTGTAACACTGCCTCTATCAACACTTTCTCAAAAAACACTGGCTCTTAAAATGCTGATGTACAGAATGCAGCCTCTCTCAGCACTGGCCATCTCTACAACACTCCACATAATCCTGTTCCTCTCAAAACACTGCTAATTGTTACACCTCTAATCTCTTAATCCAATGCATTTTAAATTGTGAATAGGTTTATATGCTGCCTTTATAAGTATGACTGCTTAAAGCACACTGTGAAAAGCAAAATTCCCAGTAGACTTGACAATTAGCTTTAGTAACAACATTGTTTGAAGATGGTCTATGTCCTGTGGTTCCATGTGTACATATGTCCTGTGGTTCCTGGTCTATGTCCTGTGGTTCCAGTCTTATTTCTGTGCTTGGGTACCACTGCTGGAAAGATCCAAGCTAAGTGCCTCAATTCATTGTTTCTGTTGCTATGCTCTTGGCCTGTCTCTGGAGTATTATCATTCAAGTGCTACTACCACTGCTGTGGTTCTAATTCTGCTGTGGAGATCATGAGTGGTTCTACTTTTGGTATGTTAGTGACTGTTTGCCTCAGTGGTTATGGGTCTGCTTCTGCATTGAGGGTGCCGCTGTCTCAGTGGCACTGGCCTGGCTAGCTTAATTTTCAGACAGTCCATCTCATCACCTTGGCTCAGCTGCCACCATGAAGTTGAACTTGAGAAAGGTAAACGACAGGGAACTACGTACATGCCATTTACACTACGGTAAAAACCTCTTCTGAAGAAGAATTGAAGAGCCTCTTGTTGAAGGTGAAGGAAGAAAGTGCTAAAGCGGGTCTGAAGCTCAACATTAAAAAAACTAAGATCATGGCATCCGGACCCATCACGTCTTGGCAAATAGAGGGGGAAGAAGGGGAAGTAGTGTTAGATTTTATTTTCCTGGG